>APFE030942251.1:16881-27001 GCA_000404065.3 Pinus taeda
CATCAAGGAAAAACTACAAACTCCAAGCTAAAGAACTAACTCTCATAAGCTAAGCTCTAAACTGAGACTTAAGAACTAACAAATGAAGAAGAGAGATCTCCTATTTATACAAAAAGATGAGAAGTCATCTCATTAATAAGAGTCCATGAATCTCTCCCTCTACCTCTAGAGTCCTAATCAAAATAGGAACTGATAAGACACATGTCTTCTTAGAGTTACAATACAATTAGGAGATGTGACACATATCCTCATGATCCCATGATTCTTTCCACTCAAATTCGAATTTGGCCTTGGGGTGCCACATAAGGGTCTTCTAGAAGCCTTCTTTCAACCTACACATGTCAACAATCTCAACCCATTGGTTAGGTATAAGCTTATGCACATTATTTCCTATTTTTTAACCACAAATTCACTTAAAAGGCTTAGAATTAATAAAGATTGGAAAAACATAAATGTGGCCCAATGATAATGAAAGTGGGATGAATGTGGTGACATAGTAGTGAAATGGAGGTGATATAATGGACATAATAGTGAAAGTGTAATGGAAATGAATGACATTTTCAAGACTCAACAATCACCTCTGTCCGCAGAGGGGATTTACCTCCACAACAATTTGGCGACTCCACTGGGGAGTTAGCTCTTTGTATTGTTGTTTGATTTGTCTTGTTGTTTGATTTGTAAACTTTAGATAGAGCCTGAAGTACAGCCAGATAGCCTTCGAAACGCTATTGCTCTGCATTAGCGAAGTAGATCAACGCCACTTCAGTCCATCTCCGGTTTGGTTTATGAACTGAACGGCTTGGAACTTGCCTTGTTTCTTGGTTTTTCCTGCTTGGTTAGCCTTCTGGGTTGAGTTCTTGTGTTGCTTCTTGTCCCTTGGTGTACCTGGATACTGTTGGCCTAGTTTTGACTCGTTTGTTTTTTATTTTTGCATAGCAAACTTGATTGGCGCACTTTTATAGTGTTACAGTCACGCCAATTGGCGCTAGTTTCTCATTGACAACCCACGCCAATCCCTGAAAGGCGCTAGTTGCAGCCTGAAAGTCACGCCAAGCCTGGGAACTTTTGAAGTTTGCTTGGTTGTGAGCCCTCTAAGCTTGGTTTTTGTTCTAGCTACCTTTCTTAGACTACTTGAGTGTGTTGGAGTGTTGTTTGACTGGCTTTGATGTTTACCCTTTGGGTGTTTGTCTTTTTCCATCGATTTCACATTTCTAGCCCTGGGGCATCTAGTGGCTTTGTGTGTCGAGCCTTCCTGAGGTGTTTTTGATCTTCTATTGGTCTAGTCAACTCTCTGATTACTCCCTTGCACTTGTTTGGTGGTTGCAAATCGTTTTATTGCGTTATTTGGGTGACTTGCTCCATTTTCACTTGAATTTCGCGTTGTTTCGCTTTGAGCCTAGATTACACAACTCATTGGTGTCTTTGGGACTTTTCTCGTTCTTTGGAGGTTTACTTTGTGATTTAGGGATCTGAATGTGCTTGTATTGAGTGGAATTTGTTTGTTATCATTTCTCAAAGTTTGTTTAGTGCATTTTGCCATCACATAAAAGAAAAAATCTCTTTTTCTTTGCTTTAGTTAATGAGAATTAGAGCTTTTCATTGTGATTAGTGATTAGTGATGTTGAAGAAAAGTTTGTTAATTTCCATTAGCTGCATTAGAGAGGTTCTTTGTTGTTTTGTGATCATTTCGTTTGTGTGAAAGCTCTCAAACCCTCTCGTAACTAGCATTCATCGAATGAAATGACATATTTTGGCATATAGTTTGCATTTAGGGAATTTTGAGATATTACATACGATAAGGCCTGAAAATTGAAACCTAATACAAGATCAACTTTAAAATGAACTGAATGAATCTAACAATGCATTGGAGCATAACGCACACTTTTTAGAGGTTTAGGCTAGAGACGTGCTTCGGCATCATTAAACCTAGTCACTTTTGTTTCCACTCAAGGTTGGGTGATTCCTCCTTTTGTGACTCAATAGTGGTCTAGTACGGATTTGTTCTCCCACATACTGTCGAGTATATGGGGGAGACCCCACTAGGTTATCATCCTTTATCCATAGGAAGCCGTGTCTGCCGCCTTACGACCCGTAACGCATCGAACACAGCATTCGGGAAGATTGACTGCAGTACGGAAATTCCTTGGTTTTCATACGATTACCAAGGTGTATATGCAGTTTTACAGATTGTCTGGTAAACCTTTTGCCTAGTTCTCCAGAGTAGTCACTTTTTGATCCTTTTCGGACTCCCTAAAAGAAAAGGCTCACCTGAGCATTTGTCACTTCGGGCTCACTAAACATTCGAAGGTGACTAGAGTCATCTTTTTGTCCTTTTCTTGACTCTTTAAAGATGAAAAGATCAAGTTATGTCCTTGTGTCTTAAAATTTATTCGGCCACGTTCACACTTACCTTGTTAGATCTTGTTTGCGTTAGTTTGAGTAGGATCCTTTCTCATTAGTTTGTCTAGGATTTTTTGAATCGAATCATCCTGGTGGAATCATCGATCCCGTCTCCCGTCCCTACTGACCAAGGGTCTCCTTCTTCTGCTGCTCCTGAGACACCGGTTGGTAGTGGCACTTTCCCTGTTATTCCGAGTGTCCAACCGCTAAAATCTCACGCTCTAGAAGACGATTTTGACGATCTACATTGGAACCCTGTTTGGGAGCCTTCCGAAGAGGATACTCCTTTTACTCATACTAGTGTATCGACCCCAATGTCTTCCTCTAATATGGATGACACATCTCCTATCGTGAGTGAGACACCCGTTGTCACAAGTGTCGAAACTCCTATCTCGGCCGTAACCCCACCCTTCAGTGTCGCCCCTCTCGGTGTCACGTTGCCCTTACGCTATAGGGCTTTGAGGGATGTTATGGGTTCTATGAACCCCTCCTTGGGTACCATGTGGGATCACAACATCACTCCCACTACGGGATCTTTTATTCCTCAAATTCACAATACAGTTGTAACTTCAGTCCCGACTATTCCGACTGTTTGTGTAGCGTCTTTAGCAACTGTTGTTAGTACCGTTATGGCATCCTCGATTGTAACTACTGTTGTTGGTCTGTCCCACGGTTTAGTAAATAGTGGCCAGTCGGTACCTACATCTGGAGTCGTTAATCCTACACTTAGTGCCCCACCTTCTTCTGGTTCCATTCCAGCAGGGGAGGCATACAATCAGTATTTGCAAGCCGTCCAGAACCCAGGCGCGCAAGGTCCAGTTCGTTATTATGACCCCGTAGGGCATCATCTTTATATTGGATCCTTGCCATCTCATCCTGCAGTTGAGGTCACAGTCTCGTTAAGTGTTGCTTGGGGTACCACTCATTATGGTGGTGGCCAAGCACCCCTTTCAGATCAAGGACCGTCTTATCAAGGACCGTATTATCAAGGACCATCTTATCAAGGTCAGCCATCTTACACGCAGCCTTCTTATGGGCAACAATATTATGGGCAATCTTATCCAGGGCAACCTGGAGGCCCACAAGGACAACCTTCGGCCTATGGTGGTCCATCTTTCACTTATCTTGGGAAACCCTCTGGAAATCCAGGACAACCTTATATGCAACAAGGACAACCTGGGGTCCAGTAGGGATACCCATCCGGTCAACCCTATGGGAATCTAGGACAACCTTATATGCAACAAGGACAACCTGGGATCTAGCAGGGGTACCCTTCTAGGTAGGGTGGTCAGCCTTACGTAAAGCAAGGCCAACCCATTGCCGAGTCTGGTCAACCATCTGGACAAGTTGGTCAACCTCAAGGTCAACCAACCGTCCAGTCTGCTCAACCATCTGTTCCGCAAGGACAACCCTCACTTGTACAAGGACAACCCAACACCTAGCAAGCTCAACCTTCTGGGCAAGTGGTTCAATCCCAAACTCAACTGGGGCAACCTTCCGGCCAGGTGGCCCAATCTCAATCCTCTCAAGGACATCTCTCTGGGCCTGCTCAAAATGGTTATTTCTTCTGAAGCTCAACCCGGTTTTCAGCCCCAGGCTAGGCCCTAGACCCAAACTGGTCTTCAGATGCAAGGTGGGTTTCAATCTCAACCTTTTTATCATGCGTAGCCTGGTCCCCAGGCTCAATATGGAACCCAACAACCTGATGGTTACCAGAAACCCCAGGGGCAAGCTTAGTTTGCCCCGTACCAAAATTATCAACAAATGTAGGTCACTCCTTATCAGAATTACCAGCAACATTATGTTGCTCCTGCAGGCCAAGTTGGTAATCAATGGGGTGATGGGGGGCAAGTCCAAGGTCAACTGTCCAATTATGGCTATAACCCCTATGGACAGAATCCCTACGGACAGAACCCCTATGGGCTAGGTCCATCCAGACAAAATCAATGGGGGAAACCAACAACTGGTTGGAACCCTGGTAATACCTCTTATCCATGGCCACATATGTCCTTCAATCCTCAGTTACCCTTCTTAGCAACATTGGAACTGCCGGATGTGTCCAAATTGACTAATGATCCTATCCTTCATAATCGATTCTGGCCACTAGTTCCAACCAAGATTCCCGGTGATTGTCCCAAATTCGATGGCAAAGCTAGAGAAGACCCCCAAGCCCATGTTATGACTTATCACCTTTGGTGTTCATCAAATTCATGGCTTGATGATTCAATTCGGCTCCACCTTTTCCAAAAGACTCTCACTGGCTCCGCTGCTAAGTGGTATATTGAGCTAACTCACGGATCCTTTCAAGATTTCAACTCGTTGGCAATGGCATTTCTAACTCATTTTCAGTTGCCCATTCGGTATGAGACATGAACGCATCTCCTCATGTCTCTTAAACAGGACATGGATATGCACATATCCGATCATATACATGAATGGAGACGGCATCGTCGTTTGATCAAGTTCTGGATTCCTGATCAACTCCTGACCAATTGGTTTACAACCTCCTTTGTCCCAGCGATCGCGCGAGACATTTCTATGGGAGCTTGTGTAATTGAAGAGCAGGATATTGTGCATGCTCAATACCTTGACTTGGTATATTACCAGTTTGGTACCCTATATGATTATCTGCCTAGCGCCCTAAGGCCCAGAACATCCAAAGCTCTGCCAAAGCCATCCGTTGACGGTGTTATTGGCTCTGTAAATCCATCTTCTAAGAAATCTCCCGCGAACCCTGGGAAGAAAAAATCGAATGCTTCAAATGAAAATGCTTCTCAGGGTGTGTCTAATTCTAGAAATACTTTCGAGGTTAACACTGTCCAGTCCACCACGACGGATAAAGCCTCGAAAGGAAAGAAGAAGGGGAAAGCCAAAAATAAATCTGATCAACCCAAACAGGACTCCCCTAAACCTCCACCCAAGGAAGGAGCTAAATGCAAACCTAAGTATCCTTGTCTTATCTGTGACGAGGATCACTACACCAAAGACTACCCAAGGTGGTCCGAAGTTAGTCGGTTGTTGAAAGGCGCTCTTGGGACTCCTGCGGTGCTGAAAGAACCTTTCCCCTCATAGCAAACGCAAATGGTGGCCGACCCATCCTCATCTTCTTCTCCCTTTGGTTCCCAAGTATTCATGGTTGGAACGATTCCCGTTCACATTACGACTCGAGCAAAAGAATATCCGTCACCTGCCGGGAAAGAGCTTGAGGTCCCCTCAAGCGCTCCTCCGTCCAGTTTTGGTTCGCTCCATATCGAGAGATCTAGCACTGAGTCACCTATTCGACCCCCTCCTAAAGGTGTACTCTCGAGATCTTCTTACAACCCTAATGCTTGTGCTGCCCAGCACTACAACATCGTTGAAGACTTAGCTCAGGCTCCGTCAGCTATGTCCGCTCTAGAAGTTCTCCAAAGCTGCCCCCGCTAGAGGAATTCCTTGCTATTGGCCATCAGTGGCATTGACCCGGCCGACTCGGATTTGATCACTTTTGATCTCGAGAGCCATGTACCGAGACTGCCTCACCAGATTGCCTTCCTTATCCAGGTCATCATCAATTCTAAAATGATTCATCGTACGGTTATTGATGAAGGTGCTTCAACTTGCATTATGTCTGTTGCTTGTTGGAAGGCTATTGGGTCTCCGACTTTCAGTCAGTCTTCTACGACCTTGGAAGCTTTTGACAAGAGAGAATCTCGCCCTTACGGTATCCTCCAACGATTGCCTATTACTTTGGAAGGGAAGAATGTTGAAGTGGAAGTTGAAGTCGTTGATGCAAATCTTACTTACAACCTCCTTTTGGGCCGGAGCTGGACATATGCCATGCGAGCCGTGGCTTCCTCTCTATTTCGTGTCATTCGTTTCCCTCATCAGGGAAAAATTGTCACAGTAGACCAGCTCTCTTTCTTCGCTTCCTCTTCCGAAGGCAACATGCCTTTTGTGGAGCATACCTCCATTCCATTGGAGAGTGTGGGAGCTGGGCTCTTTAAAGATCCCGCCCTCATGGGTGTCTTTTCACTCCCACCTATGAACCTCACCTCTATCAATATGATTTCAGTTCATTCTGATCCTTGGGTCCTTCCCCCCATTGACCAGATAGAATCATGGGGCGATGAGATGCCATTGAGTCTCGCCGAACTCAACTACATCGAGATTATCTCTGTATCGGCTCCTTCTTCTGAATCTGCTTCTTTAAGCGAAGCTCTTGACTCGTATGCTCATTCCCCTTGGCTTGGAGATTGTGCTTCTTCAGATCCTTTAAAGGAAATATTTCCTTCTGATGAAGCCATTATAGAGACCATGTCTCTCGAGGAACCCCCTTGGTTCAATCTTCACCATTGTTCCTCGTTCCTCCCTATCTATCGAGAAATGCTTGCCTATCTCGAGCGGTTTGCTTGTTGTCTCCTTTCACAACCCCTTCAGACACCCATCCAAGTATATCAAGTGTCCTCTGAAGGGAATCTGGGAAACATCACACAAACTCAACCGATCGACATCTCTGTTAAACTAGGGATTGTCAAGCATATCTATATTGGAGTGACTTTTACTCCTGAGGAAATTCAACTTTATATTGGTCTTTTTCGCGAGTTTCGTCACATTTTTTCTTAGTCTTACGAAGAAATGCCCAGCATCAAACCAAGCATTGTGGTGCATGAGATACCCACATATCTGGGAGCTAAGCCTGTTCGACAACGTTTACGCCCCGTGCACCCCCGAAAGGCTACGACCATTAAAGCGGAAGTCGAAAAGCTTCTCAAGGCTGGTTTTATCTACCCCATCCCACTCACAGATTGGGTTTCCAATATTGTCCCTGTGGATAAAAAGCAGGGTACCATCAGGGTCTGTGTTGATTACTGCGATATTAATAGAGCTTGTCCCAAGGATAACTACCCCACACCCTTCATTGACCAACTCATTGATGAGTGCGCCGGAAGTGAGATATACTCATTTATGGATGGTTTCTCTGGTTATAACCAGATTAATATCGCGCCAGCTGATCAGCACAAAACCGCCTTTATCTGTCCG
The DNA here is from genome assembly GCA_000404065.3 of Pinus taeda. NCBI lineage: Eukaryota > Viridiplantae > Streptophyta > Pinopsida > Pinales > Pinaceae > Pinus > Pinus taeda. The sequence goes on from APFE030942251.1 coordinate 24,301, forward strand.
TGGGGCACTTTCACTTACAAAAAGCTCCCTTTCGGTCTCAAGAATGCCGGTGCTACCTTCCAATGCGTGATGTCTTATGCATTCCATGATATTCGACACATCATGCAGCCTTACCTGGATGATCTACCAGCTCATTCAGCTAAGCGTCAAGACCATGCCGCTCATCTCTATGAAATGTTTCTCCACTGTCGACACTACTGTATTCGGCTCAACCCGCATAAGTGTGTCTTCTGCGTAGAGTTTGGTAGACTTCTCGGGTTCATCGTCTCCCGAGAGGGAATCCGTCTGGATCCCCTTAAAGTCGAGGCCATTTTGAATCTTCCTCCCCCTGCTTCCTTGCAGCAATTGCAGAGCTTGCAGGGTAAAGCAAAATTTTTACACTGCTTCATTTCGAACTATGCCGAGGTGGCCAAAGGTTTTACGCGGTTACTAAAGCGAGACACCCCGTTTTGATGGGATGCCATCGTTCAAGAGTCCTTCGAACATCTCAAGGCTCTCTTTGTTTCCAATCCTTTGTTGCATCCTCCAAATTACCATCGTGATTACACTTTGTATCTGGCCGTTGCTGATACCACCATTGGCATGGTTCTTGTTCAAGATGACGATGATGGCACTGAACACGTCATTTATTATCTCAGCCGCAATTTATTAGATATGGAATCTTGATATGCTTACGTCGAGAAGTTGACATTGGCCACCGTTTGTGCCATCCAACGTTTCCGCCATTATATCTTGTTGCGCACTACGACAGTGATCTCTGATTCCAACCCAATGACGTACATTTTGTCACGTCAGCTACTGGGGAGCAAGTACTCGAAGTGGATTGTCATCCTCCAAGAGTTCGACTTGGAATTCACTACTGCCAAGTCCAAGAAATCGCTTGTCTTCGCTGAATTGTTGTGCTCTTTGCCATCTCGTTCCGCACCCTCTCAGTTATAGGATCACATTTCAGACGAAACTCTCTTCCTAATCAGTACTCTCGATCCTTGGTACGGGGATATCATTGTCTATTTATAGACATCCTCTTTTCATCTCGAGACATCTAAAGATGCTCGACAAAGGATCCGCCATCAAGCCCAACCATATCGCATTGTTGGGGACACCCTGTACTGTCTCGGCGTTGATTCTATTCTCTGCCAATGCTTAACACTCGAAGAAGCCGAGAGAGTTTTAAATGATTGCCACTCTGGCGCTTGTGGCGGTCACATGTCCGGATATGCCACTGCACAGAAAATCCTCCGCACTGGTTACTTATGGCCCTCCATCTTTTAGTATTGTATTCTTGCCATCCGCTCCTGTCAAGAGTGCCAAATCTACCAACGGAAGATGCATGCACCTCCTGCTCCATTGCACCCCGTTGTTACCATCAACCCTTTTGTGAAATGGGGCATCGATTATATGACTTGTAACCCTCGCTCGACTGGGGGGCATGGGTATATCATTGTTGCCATTGATTACTTCACGAAATGGGCCGAGGCGATGCCTACATTGTCCGAAGACGGTCACACCGCGGCACAGTTTTTATTCAATCATGTTATCTCATGGTTCGGAGTCCCTCAAGCCATCGTCATTGATCACGGTAAGCATTTCCGTAATCATATGATGACTGAGCTTACAACCCAGTTAGGCCTACGACATGATAGTTTGACTCCATACTATCCTCAGGCCAATGGTCAAGTAGAAGCCGTTAACAAGGTCCTAGTTACGATGCTTTGACGAACCATTGGCATGCATAAGTCTGACTGGCACTTGATGTTATTCTCTACCTTGTGGGCCTACCGAACCTTTGTGAAGGATGCCACTGGTTTCACTCCTTTCCAATTGGTTTATGGACTGGAGGCTACCCTTCCTATCGAGTGTGAGATCCCTTCGTTAAAATTAGCCGTCGAATTACTCCCTAACACTACTCCGGTAGAGGAACACCTTCTTTACCTGGAGCAACTAGACGAGACTCATCGACTAGCCTCTTTAACTATCGAAGCACAAAAGAAGTAAGTGAAAACTCACTTCGATCACACTGTTCATCCTCGTTCTTTTGTTGAGGGAGAATTGGTCCTGCTCTACGATCAAGCCAATGATAAGCTGGGGGCAGGAAAATTCGAGCCCATGTGGCATGGGCCTTACATTGTGAAGAGAGTTTTGCAAAAAGGGGCCTACGAGCTTAGTGAATACGAAGGGAATCCCTTGGATAAGCCCCAAAATGGGCTTTACTTGAAAAAATATTATGCATAATTCCAGGCACTCTATTTTTGTACATACGTGTGCTTTAGCAAGTGTGTTGTGTGTGCATGTTTTCATGTTTTTGTCTTGGTGTGTTGGCGTGATTGCCGCTTATTGTGTCCTTTTTGCTTCTTGGACAGATGTCTGGTTCGCCTTACGTTGGTTTCACTGATGGTGTCTCCCGGAGTACACGCAACTTGTCCTCTGCGGCATGGGTGATCTACGATCCTCATGGTGAGTTAGTAAACCTTAAAGGGGTTTGTTTAGGTTGTACCACGAACAATGTTGCTGAGTATAGTGCTATGATTGAGCTACTAGCCGAGGCGATTCATCTTGGTATTCGAACATTGGTTGTGAACTTGGACTCTCAGCTTGTCGTCCACCAGCTCAATGGGCGTTATTCCGTCAGAGACCATCGGATTTTAAGGTTATATTTACATGTTAAGTTGTTAGAAAGGGATTTTGATTTCATTACATATCA
>APFE030942251.1:37809-87916 GCA_000404065.3 Pinus taeda
TTCATGTTTAATAACATCTTTCACCTCTCTGAACACCACATCTCGACTATACACAACCTTCCTTGTTACTAGGTTCCAAAGCTTATAACCCTTTAAACCATCCTTATCCCAATAAAGATGCACTTTTCAGATTTACTATCCAACTTGGTTTGTTTCTCCTTTGGAACATGTACATATGCATCACATCCAAATACCCTCAGATGTGAAAGAGAGGGTTTCTTACGAGTCCATACTTCTTGTGGAGTCTTATCATCCAATGCTGATGAAGGTGACCTATTGACTAGGTAATATGCAATATCCATCGCCTCTGCCCAGATTCCTGTCCTAACCCAGTACCACTAACCTGGCACCACTGAGCATGCTTCTTGCCATTTCCATCAACGTCTTCTTCATTCTTTCTGTGACTCCATTTTACTGAGGTGTATATGGAGTAGTCTTCTGTCGTGCTATACCACACTTCTTACAAAATTGTTCAAATTCCTTGCTACAAAATTATCCACCATTATCTGTCCTCAGCACCTTTATCTTCTTCTCTGTCTGATTTTCCACCAGAGCCTTAAAGATTTAAACCTATCAAAGACTTCAGGTTTGTTCTTAAGGAAATATATCCATGTATTCCTTGAGAAGTCATCTGTAAATGATACATAGTACATAGACTTACCCAGTGATGGAACTTTCACAGGTCCAAACACATCACTGTGCACAAGCTCTAATATTTGTTTCGTTCTCTTACCACCAGAGGGGAAACTCACCCGATTCTGCTTGCCATATACAAAATTTTCACAGAAATCAAAATCCAGAGAGCTATACTCATACCTTCTACCATACCTTTACCATGAAGTATTCGAAGGCCCTTCTCTCCAATATGTCCAAGCCTTTGATGCCACAACATGGTCTTCTCTCCAGAGACCACTAGATTTTCTGCTCCATTTTTAGGAACCATAGAACTATTGCACCCATCAACAACAATGCTACCTTACAGCTTGTACAAAGTTCCAATCCGAACTCCCCGCATCAATACCAGTGCTCCTCGAACCATCTTGCAGGTATCCTTCTCGAACACTGTCTTTACACCTGCATCATCCAACTTGCTTACAGAAATCCGATTTTTGCCAATGCAGGAATATGCAGAACACCTGGAAGGGTTCTAACCCTTCCACCTTGCAACTTCAACTTTACTTTTCCGCGACCAATGATTCTAGCCTTCCTATCATCTCCTAAGGAGACATCACCACCATCATATTTCTCATACTCGCAGAACCACTCTCTATGGGGAGTGAAGTGAAAGGATGCACCTGAGTCAATCAACCATGCCTCATGATCTACATGTGTACTTGAAGAAGCCAAGTACACATCCCCACCTTCATCTCATCTGAGGTGGTTTTTGCCTCTGCAGAAGGAGCATCATCAAATCCCTTTCCTTTATCAGGAGCTTTAGATTTACACCCTTCTGAAGTGCCCTTCCTTTCCGCATTTCCAGCACACCACCTTTGTAGGTTTTCCTGGAGATTTAGATCTCCCTCTAGATTTAGATCTCCCACTCGATGACTTATTTTTTGTTTCTGTTCTGGGACCGTCCTCGTACAGACAAGGCATCACCATTCTGGTTGTCCATATTTTTCCGTCTCATCTCCTCCGTCAGCAAGGCTGAGACTATTTCATCAAACTGCAAAGCAGTTGCATTGCTACCTATTGCAATAACCAGACTATCCCACGAATCTGGTAGAGAACACAACAACCTGATGCACTTATCTTCCTCTAAAATTTTAATATCAACAGATGATAATTGTACCATAGTATTAAATGCATTCATATGCTCTATCAGCGAGTCTCCATCTTTCATCCTCAGGTTATACAGCTTTTCCCGCAGGAACAGTTTATTCACCAGAGACTTAGATTGGTACAAAGTCCCTAACTTGTCCCATAAAGCCTTCGCCGTAGCTTCCCCTGATACATTCAACAATACTGAATCTGAGACACACAATCGTATTGTGCTCTTTGCCTTCCGATCCAACTTCTTCCATTCTTCATCGGTCACTCCCGTTGGTTTAGTACCCGGATCTACCGCGATCCACTGATCTTTATCCACCAACAGATCCTCCATCTTGAGTTTCCACAACTCAAAACTCTGACCATTGAACTTCTCAAATCTCTATCTTTCCGCTGCTCGCCATCTTCTTTCACCACCAGAATCGATCTCGCAGATCTCCCACTGAACAGGGTCTACCACAGGCCCGAGCGAAACCCCTCAGCAACAAAGGCATCCCCTTGAAGCCAAAACAGCTCCGATACCAAATGTAGGTTTTAACCCCATACAGAAATTACCTGCATACAAATTTTAAATCACAGAAAAATAAACAATGCGAGAGCATAACACATCAAAACACATATGCACAGAGATTTTCCCCTGGATCCCAAAATCGGGACTACCAGCTTGATTTTTCATTATATTCCTTTCAATGTTACAATACATATTTATACATGTTGAAGCATCCAATACCATAGATCGAAAACCATCACATCCAATACCATGGACCAAAAAAACCATCGCATCCAATACCATGGACTGAAAAACCGTCGCGTCCAAAAAATATGTGCAAAAATCATTCACAAAACCATAGGTGGGTCTGCCCAACCTAACATAGGGTCCATAAAGTGGGGTTATGGGTACCCCTCAAACCCCCTATTAACTATGTGGAAAGAATATAACACAACCCAACATAAATAGTTCAACATACTTTGTATTTTGGTCAAATGGAAAATTTTTGGACAATTTTATGATTTTGGATTTTCTGCAGTTCCTCTATTATAGTCCTCAATTTCTGCATTTAATGGCTGTATTTTAGGTTTCTTAGAAGTGTCATTTGAGTCAAAAATATCTTCCAAAGGAGTGAGGCCTGTAGGTAAAAAATTATCCTTGAAATCAATCACTTCGCATTCTGCTCCAACAGCATCATCACATTTTGTTTCTTCAAGTTCCTGTAAATCTGTTTTAGCAAACTTTGTTGGATGTAGCATTTGGTTTGCTATTTCAGCAGAAATATGTGTCTCAATTGTGTCTATTTGATCACTTTCACTTATGGTGCTTGTATCTATTTTTGTGCTGGAAAACTCTTCTTTGAGGGTCGGGAAATTATTAATTTGAGTGTCACTGTCAAATACTTGCCAATTTTTGACATTATCAGGTACAACTGACCTATGTTTAATCTCAGCTGAGAATTGGTGATTAGGCTTAAATGGAAATTTACAAGTACTGGCAAAGGTCGCTAGACTGTGAGCATGCAAATTTTGATTCCTTGGAATTTTGGCAAGTTGGGATTCTAGAAAAGTGTTGAGAATTTCAACTGCTGCAGCTTTGTATGACCTTAATCTTAGATCATTAGTGAGAAAGTTTCCTTTCATTTGTTGGATAATCAAATCAGAATCTCCCAAAACTGATATTCTAGCTGCTCCTAGGCTTTTAATCAATTTGAGCCCAAGCAGAAGGGCTCCATATTCGGCCATGTTGTTAGTGCATCTGAAATTCAACCTATATGCATGTCCTTCAGCATGGTCATTCTTCATATTGTGCATCCAAATTCCTGCCCCTACTCCTAGCTTATTTACCGATCCATCAAACTCTAGATACCATAGGCTTTCTTGATTACAGCTGGCATTAGGAGTTTCAAAGTTTTGCTTAGTAGGCAGATTTGGATTTTAAATTTCATGTGGTTTCCCCTGTGTGTCTGTATCATCATTGGTCACAGAAATTTCTTGAATCTAAACATTGGGTTTTTCTTTCATGACTTTCTCTTGTGCTAATATTAAAACCTTGTTATCAGTTGGTGGGAAAATTTCAGTATCGAAAAGGATGAAAGAGTCCATATTAGAATGCATGGAATAAATGGGAAAGTTTTGGGGTTTCTCTTGGCTGCTGAACAAATATTTCATCAAAGTTTCCCTATATAATCTCTTTGGCTGGCCAAAGACTAAGATGGTGGCATAGGACATGTCAAGCTGTAAAGAGCCCTGAAGCTTGGCACCCCAGGATCTATATAATAACATTCCATTTTGGGTGGGATATCAGCCACTACTACATCCATTAGAATTGTTTTAGCAGGATATTGTACCAATGATACACATAGATCTTTAATCAATCCTAGGCATCTGACTTGACTAGAATCAAATGAGAATAGGTCCTTGTATGGCCTAGTTATGTCTAGCTCTAATTTTTCCATCACAGATTTGGGCACCAGATTATGAAAGGCCCCTGAGTCAAACATTTTCTTGTGAAGTGTCTTATCATGAATATTTAAGCTGACATAGAAAGGAGGAACTCCTCCATCTACCGATTTTCCATTCACTTCAGGACCAAATATAAGTTCTGGTTGGTCATCAAGGACATTCAATGCATCTCTTTTTTTTGGAATTTGCAGTGTCCTACTGATTTGTTCTCTAAAAACTTCATGCCTAGCCAATTCAGATAGTGGAATGACTATTTTTAACTTGCTTATTTCGGTCTCCAAATTGAAAGGTTTTTCTGTTTGTATTTTAACATTTTAGGCAGCAAGGTTATCTTTTTCAGCTGAGTTTTCTGTAACTGATTCTTTATCTGGAATATTATTATGAGCTGAAGTCACTTTTACACCATTTTCTAAAGGTTCCTCTATGATTTCTTCAAGAAGAAAAATAGGTGAAGGGTGCTGGTCTGATTTTTGTTTGTCTGAAACATCTTCAACGATTAGAGTATTTGGATTGGAAATTGGTTTAGGAGTAGTTTGTATATGATAATCCTTGAATTTGGTTTTGGTAGGTTGCTTGATTGCTTTCTACTTGGGATCACCAAGGACATCCACTCTCCTACTCCTTAGATTGTATTTTTTGTGTATTTCATAGACAACTGTGTCATATCCTTCTTTAAAATCAAAGGATTCCCATGATTGAGTTTGGAACTGACCTAAAGTGTGGGCCTGTTGGTCTTCTTGGGTAAGGAAAATTTGTTGTCCATTATTGAGACCCATAAAATTGATTTGAGTATCTTCCATGGGTTCACTAGAAGTTGAAGCTTCAACATAGTTTTCTTGAAATGGTGGTCTGATGTTTTGGTCAGGACCAACTTTCCCAGTGTTAGAGTTCTAGTTTTTCCTAAAGTTTGGATTCCTCCCAACATTACTTGGTTGGCCATCCCATGATGATTTCCTCTCAATTGTTTCAACTCTATCCCCAAGTCTGTCCATTCCTTTTATGATAACATCTAGTTTCTGTTCAAATGCAGAAGGTTCTTCCTTAAAAGTTGTTCTTCTCTCAAATCTGGTTTGATTTCTTTTAGAAATCAAATTGGCCTCTACACTGACAGCTATACTTTGCATGTCTTCTAAACTTGGAGGAGCTCTTTCCCTAAGCTGGTAAGCCATATCAGAGTCAAATCTATCAGGGAATTTTATCAAGGCCAGGTCTGGAGGAGGTCTGAGATTCTGGGGGATAGCATAGTATACATTATTAAATCTGGCACAGTAATCTTGGACACTTTCTTGCAGACCTCTTTTCAAATTCTCGTATTCTGATAATATGTGTAGGGGATCCTTCTTCTTTTCCCATCTATTTAGGAAAGTCTAATAAAGGGCTTGTGGATCAACAATTGTTTTTGTAGGGAGGACCCTAAACCAAGTCCTAACATCACCAGTTAGGCTCTGGACAAAAAATTTCATTCTGACATCATCATCATCAATATCATGATTTTCAAAATAGTCTGTCATTTTCTTTGTATCTTGCTGTGCTGTGTAAGTACCAACACCATCAAAATAGGTGATTTTGCTTTGGTAATCCTGAGGCATAGCCCCTGGATTTGCAGGTAACTGTAAGGGAGCATATCGGTTTTCCATGTTTGCAGAGATAAGTGCAACAACTGGAAGAGCAGGGATAACAATTGAAATATGTGGTGTAGATGAGGGAGTAGAAAAGATGGTTTGGAGTGCTGACAGTGAACTAGGTGAAGCAACAGTAATGGTAGAAAAGACTAGTGATTTTCCAGTAGTAAGCTCAGTTTGGATAGGGTTCTGCAGAGGTATATTAAGGTTTATATCAGCAGGATTTTCTTGATTCTCTCATCTTCTCAGGTTCTTAGGGATCAAATTAGGATTTTCAAAGATTAATGGAGGATTTGGATCTGGATTTGATCTGGTATAACGGGTCTTCTTCTTTGGAGCCAACTTCTAAATCAACTTTTGATTTTTCTTGGAATATTTTGAAGAATACAATTTTTAACCATATTTTGTAGGAAGGCTTTTGAAATATATGAGGCTTTGGATTTTCCTATGGATATTTTGAAACAAGGGAACTGATCAAGTCTTTGGGACACCTGTTTAAAGCTTAAAACTAGACTGGAGATAGACTGAAGCAGATTTTATTTACTCCTGTAATTGGAAAGCAAAAACAGTTTCGAAGCCTACCTGGCTAACTTTAGGCTCCATCTGTAGCTTTAAAAACAAACAACAGTGACAAATAATTTATTCAAGATCCCCAACGGAGTCGCCAATGATGTTATCACTTAGGTTGTTTCCCAGGAGGATACTAGGAGGGAATGCGGCCGAGGTAACCACTAACCAATCTTTTAGATGGAGTTTCTAGCCAATCTGCATCCAGAGAGGGCTCTCTCTTTATAATTTAGCTTTGTTTTGAGGTATTTTAGGCTAGTTATGATGTACAGGGGTTTTTGTTTTGAGTTTTGGATGGTGATCTTAGACAGAAATGGGATGCAAGTTTGAACAATTTATTCCATTGGGTTAATGGAGTCTATGAGGGTGAACCGCTGAATAGGATTTCTTTGACTAAAGGTGATACTACAGAGCAAGGTAATCAATATTGGAACAATTTTATAATCTGGAAATAGATGGAATGAAAGCCAGTGCGTGAAGGGAAGTTAAGAATCCTTCATCAGGTTGGCAGAGGGAAAATGCATGAGTATTATCAAGGAGCATAAAAAATTCCTTGTTAATATTCAAAGTGAAAGAATCAGTGGGAACAGGAGCAGCTGAGAATTCTTGTTTATGCTAATTCTGAAGAAAACATAAGTAATAACAGAGATTGAACACAAAGTGTATTTAAACAAATTCTGGGCTATTCTTTTTCTCTGTTACTAAGATTATGAAACAGGCATGAAATTTTCAATCACAGAAACTACAAAACGCAGGTTAGGACAACTTATTGATCCATATAAAGACATAAGAATCCTGTAGCAGGACCAAGAGCATCAAATCCACATTCAGACGATGCAACAACAATGAAATTCAACAACCTTTGTATTAAAAATCCTTAGAGTTACATCGCAGCCCAGAAGAGATATCACCCCCACGAATACAAATCTTGGGGAGGTCTTTATACAAAATGAGTTTACAAAATATCTTATGGAGAAAAATATCACGCAATAACTTCATCCATGTACTTTTATAAGGGAAATAACTGCCATTGGAAACAGGGAAAAATGAATGTAGAAGTAATTGCTGCTGTGTTGGCTGCTTTAGTTGATCAGATACGTTTGACTTTTACACCTAGTGAGTCGGCGGATAGTCTTTCTTTTAATGGCATTGCTGAGTTTCTGCCCCGGCTCTTTCATCTGTGCGTGGTCCTGCTTTAATGAGCTACAGTCCCAGCTTGATTTCCCCCTTCTTCTGTTTTCATCTTTATGGTATGTGCCACATGTTTTGATATTTTATTAAATGTAGATGATAAAGGAAAATTAAAACTACGTTGGTAAAACCTCCAACAATCTCTGCCACCATTGGTCTGTTGGCAATTGGTGTCTTTGCAGTTTTATTAATGTTTCATCAGCTTCAGTATACCTATAGAAGTTGGGCTGGATTGCAAAAAGATGTTTTATTTCATGTTCGATATAGAACAAATCCAATTTGTCATATAAGTTCTGTCCTGATTGAAGTGTTTTATCCTATGAGGTGCTCGATGATGCTGTAATATGATTTTCAACATATGTATTTACCCTGTGAGCATACTGTGCATGTGTCAACAATCTATGATCACTGGTTAATAAGCTGGGTAAACCTTTGTTCTACAAGACTGTAAACTTCTCTGTAAAGGCATTTATTTTTATTTGCATTTCTTGGCACTTTCTTTCTAGATTCTGTATAAAATTCCTCATGGTCAACACCTTTTTCACTATCAAAATGGTGCTTGTTCTGTCCCCGATCTCCAGAGCCGCTAGTTGTTCCTTGGTGTGAGTGTTCAAAAAATGAATTAGTCTATTGGCCTGTTCGGGCATGTTTCCCAATAATGCTCTAGCCTTTTGAATCTCTACTTGGGCCATTTCTATCAAATCAATTTGCTCATGGATTGTTTGAATTGATGTCCATTGATCAGTGATAGATTTGCCAATTTTAGTCCACAAAATTGTTCTGATTCCTGATAGAGTTTTATGGAGAGTAAGATCATTTTCCAAGGATTTTACCTTATTTTCCAAGGCCTTTACCTCTCTTGTTCTCTCTGCCACAATTATCTTAGATTTATCATAATTTACCTCTAGCTTGGCCAGTTTTTCTTTGGCTTCCTTTAACTCTGACACTTGGAGCTTTAGCTCTTCCATTTATTTTATTAACTGCTTTGTGCTTATAATACTATTATTGCCTGTTGCTGTTGTTGTTGCTGAAGCTGAGGTACCTGCTGTTGATGTTGAGACAGTGGGAGGGATTGCTGCTGTGACTGTGGGGGGAGCAGTGGTAACTATTGGGGTTGTTTCTGGTGGCTGGGAGGTCGACTCTCCTTGCTTTGCTTGTAATTCTTTCTCCAGTTCCTGCTCCGTTTCAGTTAGCCTTTGATTCATCCTCATCAGTAAATCCATCATGTCTTCCTCTACCTTTTCTTGTGCAAGTTCTGTAGTTTGTGGGTGCATGGTAATAGGCAGCCTCAATTGCTTCCTAAGTGCATCAATATCTTCTTCCTTTTTCTTTATCAGTGCTTTGATGCCCTTAGCATCCTTGGGATCATGTCCCAACTCAATAATAATTTCTTCTAAGGTCTTTATTGTGTTGTCTTTAGCTAAGGAAGATATCTTTTCCAAATCCAATTGGGCAGATGTATTGCTTAATGAATCCTGTAATTTGTGGGCCAACATTGCCTTATTCGCCAATGTAGAGTAAACCATTTCACCGGTTTGCTTGTGCAACTCAACCTGGTCCATAGGGTGTATGTCTTTAGCAAGGACCTCTAGATTTGTTGTTATGTAATCAGCTGCTGACTGTGGTTGCTGAACTTTAGGCCTAAAATGACTTAAGATCATTTTTTCCTCCTTAATGTCATATGCAGGCATTAATATTTGCTGTTTGGAGCGGATAATCTTGCGAAATTGATCATAAAGCTGCAGTCTCAATGGCTCATTCTGGGCCTTAATATCTATGAATGTTCTTTTAATATCAGAACATTGCTTACTTTGCGGCCTTGAGGAGGAAACTTCCATAATATGATGCCTGTCCAATTCTTGCCTGTGAGAGCTGGTGAACGTCTATTGGTTGGTTGTCCTCTCCTCTCTTGGACTTCCTATAATTTCCTCAACACTTTCCTCTTTAGGTAGAGGATCAGTTCTTTGCCTTTTGGCCTCTGGTTGCTCTGCTGGTCCACTTAGAGGTGTGGTCTCCTCTCTATCCCTTTTCTTGCATCTTTCCTCATTCAAAAGAGTTTGTAATGCTGGGATTTCAGGTGCCTTTGTCTGCAATGAAGGGTCTTGCCCTTGACCCTGTTCCTTTCATGTTGTTGGTGGATCTGTCATCATGTGCTGCTCTGAGTCCAGCACCTCTTTTCCCTTTGATGTCTTAGCAGTTGGTGTAGTGCTTTCTTGGGCTAGTTGCTGTGAAGTTCCAGCAGATGATGTGCCTACTCCAGTTTGCTGTGGCACTTAGAATGACACCTGTCCCAAAGAGTCTAGGTCAAGAGTCTTTTCAAGATTTTTCATAGTTTGTTCCATTTTCTCTTCCTCAGTGAGCTGTTCAATTAGTGTGCCTTCTACCCACTCATCTCGGTTGGAAAATTGTTCTATTTCAGGAAACTTACAATGACTGTAGGGAGCTAGCCTAAATTTTACCTTTCTTTGACAAATAAAACCATTTGGGTCATAAGGTACCCACCAAAAGCTCCTCTTTAATCTGATTTTTTCACCCAATATCTTGTCAGCATCTTGCCACCCTTCTTTTTTGTTCATGACATAAGGGCCTAACTGGTCTCTTAATTTCAACTGATCCTTTTCTTGGTGCTATGAAAATGACTCAAATCTGAATTGATAAATTGCCTGAAATATTCCAAGGCAAATAGTCTCATTGGCACATATTTTGGCAGCTTGTAGGGGCACAACTCACAGCCATATATCCTGATCTCAGTGTGATTTTGGTATAGGTACCAGTCACCTATTTTTTAGCTTTTGGAGAGCTGTAAAATTTTCTGCATATCATAAGACAGTCGAGGAGGAGGATTTCTCATCAGTAGAGAAGAGGCTGGATATATAAACATGTCAATAAACTCACAGTAAGAGTAAGGAGAGTTGTGGAGTTCATGAAAGATTGAGGTACAATAAATCACAAACCTCTTTTCTCCTTTAGAATCCAATTTTCTAATGGGAAATTGGAAACTGTCTGGCTGATAATACAGGAACAGATGATAGATGTAGGATGGGTACTTGAATACTCCCTCCCTGTCTAGATTCAAGAGTTGGTCATGGATCTTGTTGGCAATGACTTTAGTAGTTGTATTTGACAGCAAGGGGTTGCCTTGGAGTGAATATGGACAATAAAACTAACACAATCTCATCAACAAATTCACTTGTCTTGAACCCCAAAATATAAGATATCATATCAACAAGTAATTTACCCACCTCATTGAGCCATGCATGGTGAAAAGGAGGTGGCTCTCTGGGCTGACAATCTGGTCTCATAAACATTTGGGCAATGCGGGTTATCTCTGAGCTGGGGAGTTTGGGACCTTTATCAAGTAAGACTTTCATAGTAAGAGGAGCCAGAGGTTGAGTTGGTTTGAAGTTTAGCATTTGATTTATGGACTTAGGAGTTATATGAAAGAGGGTAGTTCTAGATGGAGTTTTTACTGCCCTTTGGGTTGGTTCATAGTTGTCACAGTATAGGTGGATTATATTAGGGAAATCATTGACAGAGGGGAGGTATTATATTGGTAGATTTAATTCCCATATCCCATAGGGATCATTTTTGTTTAGATAACTGTTCCTGACTTCATAGAATGTTTGGAGATGGTTTTTGTCACCAACTAAGTCTTCGATTTGAAAATCCCTATCAGCTAAGGGCAGCCACTCCAATTCCTTATGTGGAGCATTAGGAGGGGCTATATTGAGGGCTATTGGAGCTTCCATGGCTCAATTATGTGATTTGAAATTGGAATTTTTGGGTTTGTGTAAGTAAAATAGGGAAAACAATAACTCTGTGCATTTTCTCTGGAAACCGCAGACCAAATTCGACTCAGAATTAACTCACTAGGTAAAAATTGTAGTGAAAAACGTAGCTCGCAGAGTTTTTCAACAAGAAATGGATAGAAACAGTTCAGGGATTTTTTCCTTCGGCAATCACAGACCAGAGTGAACTCAAGTTCGACTTGGCGGGATAAATTTGTAGAGGGAGATGGGATTTGGGGAATTTTTGGTAAAATTTGGGCAAAATAGTGATAGTGGTTTGTCTGTTTGTAGGTATTTTGATGAATTTAACTCAAAATTGGGCATTTTTCAGAGGAAACTTAAGAGAAACATGGTTCAGAAGTGAATTTCGAATAAATACCTCTTTTGGCCAGTGGATTGTGCGATTTGCAAGTGGCGAACCAAGCTGGAGGGGAGATGTGCACTTAATTCAGCTGGGTGGCGGACTGTGTAGTCAAAACACCGCTTTGGATGTGAAACAACATGCATAGGTTGCACAGAAGAAACAAAAAGAAATGAACGAGAAAACGACATTTCATTCCTTTTGACAAAGATTTGATTTTGGCGGGTTTTGGCACGCATTGGTTGGGTGATGTCAGCATGACGTGAATGCTTGTCGCGTAACGGGTTGACGTGGCGGTGACACGGCGGAAAATGGGTGGCGATGTAAGCAGGAAACATGGCGGTGACATGGTGCTGCCATTAGCTGATGATGCAAGGGTGATGTGAGCAGGGAAGCAGTGGGGGGCGGTAAGCGGTATTCTTCGCATCGCTTTTGGACGGGAGTGGTATCGGAGGGGGGGGCTCCGATCACACCGGGAAGTAGACACCTGTCCCAGTGTACGGCAGAAAAACCACCATTCCCCAAGTGCTATCAATTGGCACATAAGGGCTTGCGATATGTATGGGAGCCGTCGAATCTATGGGCTATGATCCGACGTTTGGCGGCGAATGAAAATGGTGGGCGGCTATGGCGCGGGTCCCACCACAAAAATCAACATTTTTATATGTTTTACTGGGTATAAAAACTTTGGTTATCAGGGTTTTGGGGGTATGGTTATTCATTTAACCAAATGTTAAATGAAACCCAATATTTTTATGCGTGGCGGGTTGTTATATGGTTCTAGTTGAACCAATAATTCCCGTGAACCTTGGTATATGGTTATATTAAGCCAGGAGTCGGGATATTTAGATTTTTAGGGATTTTTGATGTATTTTATACAATAGGGGTAGGGAAAATATTATATAGGAGCTATACAATAAAGTTAGTATGTTAATATGAAAGGTATGATGTTTAAGCAAAGCAGTTAAGTTTGAAAAGTGAAAACTTAGGCTATAAGGAGTCAAAAGAGGAAAGATTTTACACAAGAAATGTGGCTTCTTGGCCCATGGAGAAAACATTATTTTGCTTAAACTTTCACCTGAAATGGAGTGGTCTAGGGACTTTGAGCAGATCTCAATATCCTGGTGGGATGTTAGTAAGTGATTGTTGTGAGAAGAATGAGGGGAAGTTAGACATGCAACATCTGATTTGTCACCACACTTTGCCATGGTAGTTGTGATACCCATAAAATATGATCTATCTTTGAGAAAGAAGATCACTCATGCAACTTCTTCTGCAACATCAAAACTACTTACCCATCCTATTACTCCTAACATTTTTTCTTCATTCTCCTTGGGTGCATTTGAACTAGCGAACCCTGATTATCTTCTTTTCTTTTAGCTGCCATCCTATCTAAATCTACCCTTTTCTCTTCCAAGGGCTCAGATTTCGCCGTTGAGCTCCTTTGCTTCTCTACCTAACTATTCATCTGCCAAGCTTGAACTATTTGGACAGACCTTTATTCTCTATTCTAAGACAAGTAAATTCAAATATGAACTTGGCCAAGATTAAACTGTTTGGCCATTCATGAACCATGATAAGAGTCAAGCAACTATACATAGTGAAATTCTTCAAAAATGGAACAATAGTGGCATTTGAACTAGCACACTTTCTTGGTCTTTTGGTTTGGGGCTCATTTCTTTCGTTTCTCTTGACCATTTCCTTCTTTTTTCCCTTTAATTTTTCTTTTAGGGCATACCCTATTTTCATTTTTTAATTTTCTTCATTTGTTTACAAAATATGGAACCTTTGCAGCATGGAAAGGATGAACATATTTGGCACTTCTCTAGTCAATCATGAAAAATGAAACCTATTGGTATAGGAGTATAACACTGGCTCCACTTGGGGATGGCTTTTCCTGGTGAAAAGTCAAGAATAGCAGGTCAGATAACCTTATGTACAATCCTAGCTATATTTTAAAATTTTTTCTTTGTTGCAACCAAACTGTGCACAGGACTTTGTAAAAATATGTACATCTCCTTATGATCTGCTCCAAATATTTGCATTTCTATTTTTGGATACTTTGTTTTGACTGTTTTTTCTCATATTTATAGTTCCCAAGTTTTCTTTTGCTAATCCTTGATAGACTAAAAAGTTACACAAAAGGTGGGACAGTTGCCTGATTTTCCTCAAAATCTGCTATACATATTCCTTCCTATCTTATTGCTGAAAATAAACTGCAGAAAGTAAACACTGTTATGTACAAATTAAAGTGCTAATATCTTTAACAAACTAGATCAAAATAGTTCTTCAACATTCAACCATTGACTGGTCCATCCTCTAGTTCAGTACCATCCAAGCTTTTCAAAAAGTAGGTGTTGTTTCCTTGTGCAACGTGAATGACAAAAGGCACTCTCCACAAGAAACCAAATTTTCCATGTTTTCCTCTATCTTCTCTTCTGGAATCCCACTTTAAAACTTTATCCCCAATGAAGAAATCCTCTGCTATGGTTCTTTTATCATATATATTTTTAAGCTTTTCTTGTAGATCCCGAGATCTTTGATATACCTCCTCTATTGTTTGTTGTAAATGAATAGTTTGGTTGATCCTTCTCTGAATATCATTAGGTTCTGCCTGTATTTCTTGCAATAACATTATCACTGAGATTCCAAAAGAAGAAGGGAATACTGCTTCCATACCATAAACCAATTCATAGGGACTTGTTCCAATGGATCTCTTTGTAGTCAGTCTGTCTTCCCATAGTGCATTGATAAGCTTTTTATGCCAGTTTTTCTTGTTCTCCTCCAAGACTTTCTTAATGATGTTGATCAGGCTTTTGTTGGAGGATTCAGCTAGACCATTACCTTGAGGGTAATAAGATGTGGAATGGCCCAAGGTGATGTGGTATTTATGGCAAAAACTGATCATTTTTTTGGATTTAAAAGCAACAACACTGTCTGTTATAATTTTTTCAGGACAACCAAACCTAGACAAGATATTGGTCACTGAATCATTAGCTTGCCTACAAGGAATGGCCTCTATCCACTTGGTAAAGTAGTCTGTGGCAGTCAGAATCCATTTATGTTGGCCAGATGAGGAAGGGTGGATTTCCCCAATGAAATCTAAACCCCATTGTTGGAATGGTCTTTCAGTGGAAATTGGTTTGAGGGATAGAGGTAGGAGTTTTTTCTTGCCTTCAAAAATTTGGCACTTATGGCAAGATGTCACATATTTCTTCACATCAGCAAACAGGGTGGGCCAATAAAATCCAGCCCTTAGGATTTTATCAGCAGTTGATTTCCAATATAAATGTCCACCACAATCCCCTGCATGAAACTCTTTAAGTACTTTTTTAGTTTCTTCTTTGATTAGACAATTTAATAAAACACCTTCATGATTTTTCCAAAAGAGAGCATGATCTAAAACACAAAATTTGGAAGCTTTCATTTTCAAAAATCTTTCTTAGTTCTGGATAATCCTGGAGGAGCTTGCAGGTTTAATAATACAAAACATATGTCAGCATATCAAGGTGATTGTAAAAATGCTTGATTGATCTGTGGAGTCGCCATCTCATGCTCATTATCCAATTGGTTTATGTCAAGACCTTGAAAGTTGGTTTCAATCATAAGTTTCGCTAATCCTTGTCCCTTTATCAGCTTTGTTGGCTTGATTTCAATGTCGTATTCTAATATTGTAGTAATCCATTTGCCTCTTTTTCATTCAATTCCCTCTTGGGTTAGGATATTTTTGACAACAATGTTGGGCACATAAGCAATCACATGAGAGTATAAGATGTAAACTCTAAAGTCCTTAATGGCTTTTACAAGTGGATATGATTGTTTCTCCATGATTTGAAATTTTAGTGGAGCATCTCTAAGTGCTTTGCTAAAAAAGGCTATGGGTTTTTCACTTCCCTGGTCATCTTTTTGTAGCAAAACGGCATCGATTGTATGTTCTGATGCAAATGAGAATATGATAAAGTCCTTGTCAAAATTCGGGCTTGTAAGGACTGGTGTTTGAGTTAAAGCTGTTTTGATTTCTTCAAATGCTTGCTTAGCTTCTATTGTCCACTTGACCTTGGAGTATTTTTCAGCATGTTGTTTAGCAATCTTATTAGCTCGGCCATATTTGGTATGAATCTTCTTAGAAAATTGATCTTCCCCAAAAAAGCTTGTAGTTCTTTGATGTTTCTAGGGTGAGGAACTTGCAGAATAGCTTGTATTCTGTCAGGATCAATTCTAATGCCTTCTTTGGAGATGATATGGCCCAATAATTTTCCTTCTTCTAGGCCAAACAATGATTTCTTTGGATTTAGTGATATACCATATTTTCTGCAAATCAAAAATACCTGTCTGAGATGATCTAGGTGTTCTCGATCTGATTTGGAAAAGGCAATGAGATCATCTAGGTATATGACTAGGAAATCATGAATTTCTTTGGCAAAAGCTATATCCATTGCTCTTTGAAGTTGCTCCTGTGTTCTTGAGTCCAAATGGCATTTTTGCATATTTGAAGGTTCCCCAAGGGGTTGTAAAAGCAATTTTGTCTTGGTCATCAAGATGCTTTAGGATTTGATTGAAACTTGAGAATCCATCTAATAGTGATATCCTTGAAGCCCCCACTACTCTTTGTAGAATGCGATCCATCTTAGGTAAGGGGTAATTATCTTTTAAAGAGACTTTGTTCAAATTTATCAAATCGAAACATAGACTAATCTCTCATGTTTTCTTTCTAGTGGGCACCATGTTTGAAACCCATTCTAAAAATCTGATGGGTGCAATAATTCCAGCTTCATACATCCTTTTGACTTCTTTCTCAATTAAAGGGAGGAGCACAGGGTTGACACTCCTAAGTTTCTGATTGAAAGGTTTTTGACTTTCTCTTAGAGGTATGGTGTGTTGATTGACATAAGTGTCATAAGACTTTAGGTCCTCGTAACTCCATGCAAAAACATCCTGAAATTCTTTAAACAGTTCAACATACTTTTTCTTTTGGTTAAATGGCAAATTTTTGGACAATTTTATGATTTTGGGATTTTCTGCAGTTCCTCTATTACAGTCCTCAATTTTTGCATTTAATGGCTGTATTTTAGGTTTCTTAGAAATGTCATTTGAGTCAAAAATATCTTCCAAAGGAGTGAGGCCTGTAGGTAAAAAATTATCCTTCAAATAAATCACTTCGCATTCTGCTCCAATAGCATCATCACATTTTGTTTCTTCAAGTTCCTGTAAATCTGTTTTAGCAAACTTTGTTGGATGTAGCATTTGGTTTTCTGTTTCAGTAGAAATATGTGTCTCAATTGTGTCTATTTGATCACTTTCACTTATGGTGCTTGTATCTATTTTTGTGCTGGAAAAATCTTCTTTGAGGGTCAGGAAATTATTAATTTGAGTGTCACTGTCAAATACTTGCCAATTTTTGACATTATCAGGTACAACTGGCCTATGTTTAATCTCAGCTGAGAATTCATGATTAGGCTTAAATGGAATTTTACAAGTACTGGCAAAGGTCGCTAGACCGTGAGCATGAAAATTTTGATTCCTTGGAATTTTGGCAAGTTGGGATTCTAGAAAAGTGTTGAGAATTTCGACTGCTGCAGCTTTGTATGACCTTAATCTTAGATCATTAGTGAGAAAGTTTCCTTTCATTTTTTGGATAATCAAATCAGAATCTCCCAAAACTGATATTCTAGCTGCTCCTAGGCTTTTAATCAATTTGAGCCCAAGCAGAAGGGCTTCATATTCGGCCATGTTGTTAGTGCATCTGAAATTCAACCTATATGCATGTCCTTCAGCATGGTCATTCTTCATATTGTGTATCCAAATTCCTGCCCCTACTCCTAGCTTATTTACCGATCCATCAAACTCTAGATACTATAGGATTTCTTGATTACAGCTAGCATTAGGAGTTTCAAAGTTTTGCTTAGTGATACTACAAAGCAAGGTAATCAATCTTGGAACAATTTTAAAATCTGGAAATAGATGGAATGAAAGCCAGTGGGTGAAGGGAAGTTAAGAATCCTTCATCATGTTGGCAGAGGGAAAATGCATGAGTATTATCAAGGAGCAGTGAAAAATTCCTTGTTAATATTCAAAGTGAAAGAATCAGTGGGAACAAGAGCAGCTGAGAATCCTTGTTTATGCTATTTCTGAAGAAAACATAAGTAATAATAGAGATTGAACACAAAGTGTATTTAAACAAATTCTGGACTATTCTTTTTCTCTGTTACTAAGATTATGAAACATGTATGAAATTTGCAATCACAGAAACTACAAAACGCAGGTTAGGACGACTTATTGATCCATAGAAAGACATAAGAATCCTATAGCAGGACCAAGAGCATCAAATCCATATTCAGACGGTGCAGCAACAGTGAACTTCAACAGCCTTTATATTAAAAATCCTCAGAGTTACAACGCAGCCCATAAGAGATATCACCCCCACGAATACAACTCTTGGGGAGGTCTTTTGTACAAAATGAGTTTACAAAATACCTTATGGAGAAAAATTTCATGCAATAACTTCATCCATCTACTTTTATAAGGGAAATAAATGCCATTGGAAACAGGGAAAAATGAATGCAGAATTAATTGCTGCTGTGCTGGCTGCTTTAGTTGATCAGATACGTTTGACTTTTACACCTAGTGAGTCGGCGATAGTCTTTCTTTTATTGGCATTGCTGAGTTGCTGCCCAAGATCTTTCATCTGTGCATGGTCCTGCATTAATGAGCTACAGTCCCAGCTAGATTTCCCCCTTCTACTATTTTCATCTTTATGGTATGTGCCAGGTGTTTTGATATTTGATCAAATGCAGATGATAAAGGAAAATTAAAGCTACATTGGTAAAACCTCCAACATGCCATCCCACCATTGGTCTGTTGGCAACTTGTGTCTTTGTAGTTTTATTAATGTTTCATTAGCTTCAGTACCTGTAAAAGTTGGGCTGGATTGCAAAAAGATGTTTTATTTCATGTTCAATATAGAACAAATTCTCCAATTTGTCATACAAGTTCTGTCCTGATGGAAGTGTTTTATCCTCTGAGGTGCTTGATGACGCTGTAATCTGATTTTCAACATATGTATTTACCCTGTGAGCATACTGTGCATGTGTCAACAGTATTTGATCACTGGTTAATAAGCTGGGTAAACCTTTGTTCTGCAAGACTGTAAACTTCTCTGTAAAGGCATTTATTTCTATTTGCATTTCTTGGCACTTTCTTTCTAGATTCTGTATAAAATTCCTCATGGTTAGCACCTTTTTCACTATCAAAATGGTGCCTATTCTATCCCTGATCTCCATAGTTGCTAGTTGTTCCTTGGTGTGAGTGTTCAAAAAATGAATTAGTCTATTGGCTTGTTCGGGCATGTTTCCCAATAATGCTCTGACCTTTTGAATCTCTACTTGGGCCATTTCTATCAAATCAATTTGCTCATGGATTGTTTGAATTGATGTCCATTGATCAGTGATAGATTTGCCAATATTAGTCCACAAAATTGTTCTAATTTCTGATAGATATTTATGGAGAGTAAGATCTTTTTCCAAGGATTTTACCTTATTTTCCAAGGCCTTTACCTCTCTTGTTCTCTCTGCCACAGTTATCTTAGATTTATCATAATTTACATCTAGCTTGGCCAGTTTTACTTTGGCTTCCTTCAACTTTGACACTTGGAGCTTTAGCTCTTCCATTTATTTTATTAACTGCTCTGTGCTTATAATACTGCTGCTGTCTATTTCTATTGTTGTTGTTGAAGTTGAGGTACCTGCTGTTGATGCTGGGACAGTGGGAGGGATTGCTGCTGTGACTGTGGGGGGAGCAGTGGTAACTGTTGGAGTTGTTTCAGATGGCTGGGAGGTCGACTCTCCCTGCTTGGCTTGTAATGCTTTCTCCAGTTCCAGCTCCGTTTCAGTTAGCCTTTGATTCATCCTCATCAGTAAATCCATCATGTCTTCCTCTGCCTTTTCTTGTGCAAGTTCTGTAGTTTGTGGGTGCATGGTAACAGGCAGCTTCAATTGCTTCCTAAGTGTAGCAATATCTTCTTCCTTTTTCTTTATCAGTGCTTTGATGCCCTTGGCATCCTTGGGATCATGTCCCAGCTCAATAATAATTTCTTCTAAGGTCTTTATTGTGTTGTCTTTAGCTAAGGAAGATATCTTTTCCAAATCCAATTGGGCAGATGTATTGCTTAATGAATCCTGTAATTTGTGGGACAATGTTGCCTTATTCACCAATCTAGAGTAAACCATTTCACCGGTTTGCTTGTGCAACTCAACTTGGTCCATAGGGTGTATGTCTTTAGCAAGGACCTCTAGATTTGTTGTTATGTAATCAACTGCTGACTGTGGTTGCTGAACTTTAGGCCTAAAATGACTTAAGATCATTTTTTCCTCCTTAATGTCTTATGCAGACATTAATCTTTGCTGTTTGGAGGGTATCATCTTAAGAAATTGATCGTAAAGCTGCAGTCTCAATGGCTCATTCTGGGCCTTAATATCCATGAATGTTCTTTTAATATCAGAACGTTGCTTACTTTGCGGACTTGAGGAGGAAACTTCCATACTATGCCGCCTGTCCAATTCTTGCCTGTGAGAGCTGGTGGACGTTTGTTGGTTGGTTGCCCTCTCCTCTCTTGGACTTCCTATAATTTCCTCAACACTTTCCTCTTCAGGTAGAGGATCAGTTCTTTTCCTTTTGGCCTCTGGCTGCTCTACTGGTCCACTTGCAGGTGTGGTCTCTTCTATATCCCTTTTCTTGCATCTTTCCTCATTCAGAAAAGTCTGTAATGCTGGGATTTCAGGTGCCTTTGTCTGCAATGAAGGGGCTTGCCCTTGACCCCGTTCCTTTGATGTTGGTGGATCTGTCATCTTGTGTTGCTCTGAGTCCAACACCTCTTTGCCCTTTGATGTCTTAGCAGTTGGTGTAGTGCTTTCTTGGGCCGGTTGCTGTGAAGTTCCAGCAGATGATGTGCCTACTCCAGTTTGCTGTGGCACCTAGAATGACACCTGTCCAAAAGAGTCCAGGTCAAGAGTCTTTTCAAGATTTTTCATAGTTTGTTCCATTTTCTCTTCCTCAGTGAGCTGTTCAATTAGTTTGCCTTCTACCCACTCATCTCCGTTGGCAAATTGTTCTATTTCAGGAAACTTACAATGACTGTAGGGGGCTAGCCTAGATTTTACCTTTCTTGGTGCTATGAAAATGATTCAAATCTGAATTGATAAATTGCCTGAAATATTCCAAGGCAAACAATCTCATTGGCACATATTTTGGCAGCTTGTAGGAGCACAACTCACAACCATATATCCTGATCTCAGTGTGATTCTGGTATAGGTACCAGTCACCTATTTTGTAGCTTTTGGAGAGCTGTAAAATTTTCTGCATATCATAAGACAGTCTAGGAGGAGGAGTTCTCATCAGTAGAGAAGAGGCTAGATATATAAACATGTCAATAAACTCACAGTAAGAGTAAGGAGAGTTGTGGACTTCATGAAAGACTGAGGTCCAAAAAATCACAGACCTCTTTTCTCCTTTAGAATCCAATTTTCTAATGGGAAATTTGGAAACTGTCTGGCTGATAATACAGGAACAGATGATAGATGTAGGATCTTGTTGGCAATGAATTTAGCATAGTTGTATTTGACAGCAAGGGGCTGCCCTGGAGTGAATATGGACAATACAACTAACACAGTCTCATAAACAAATTCACTTGTCTTGAACCCCAGAATATAAGATATCATATCAACAATTAATTTACCCGCCTCATTGAACCATGCATGGTGAAAAGGAGGTGGCTCTCTGGGCTGACAATCTGGTCTCATAAACGTTTGGGCAATGCGGGTTATCTCTGAGCTGGGGAGTTTGGGACCTTTATCAAGTAAGAATTTCATAGTAAGAGGAGCCATAGGTTGAGTTGGTTTGAAGTTTAGCATTTGATTTATGGACTTAGGAGTTATATGAAAGAGGGTAGTTCCAGATGGAGTTTTTACTGCCCTTTGGGTTGGTTCATAGTTGTCACAACACAGGTGGATTATATCAGGGAAAACATTGACAGAGGGGAGGTAGTAGATGGGCAGATTTGATTCCCATATCCCATAGGGATCATTTTTGTTTAGATAACTGTTCCTGACTTCACAGAATGTTTGGATATGGTTTTTGTCACCAACTAAGTCTTGGATTTGAAAATCCCTATCAGCTAGGGGCAACCACTCCAATTCCTTATGTGGGGCATTAAGAGGGGCTATATTTAGGGCTACTGGAGCTTCCATGGCTCAATTTTGTGATTTTGAAATTGGAATTTTTGGGTCTGTGTAAGTAAAATAGGCAAAACAATAACTCTGTGGATTTTCTCTGGGAACCGCAGACCAAATTCGACTCAGAATTAACTCACTAGGTAAAAATTGTAGTGAAAAACGTAGCTCGCAGAGTTTTTTAGCAAGAAATGGATAGAAACAGTTCAGGGCTTTTTTCCTTCGGAAATCACAGACCAGAGTGAACTCAAGTTCGACTCAGTGGGAGAAATTTGTAGAGGGAGATGGGATTTGGGGAATTTTTGGTAAAATTTGGGGAAAATAGTGATAATGGTTTGTCTGTTTGTAGGTATTTTGATGAATTTAACTCAAAATTGGGCGTTTTTCAGAGGAAACTTAAGAGAAACGTGGTTCGGAAGTGAATTTCAGATAAATACCTCTTTTGACCAGTGGATTGTGCGATTTTCAGGTGGCAGACCAAGCTGGAGGGGAGCTGTGCACTTAATTCAGCTGGGTGGCAGATTGTGTAGTCAAAACACTACTTTAGACGAGAAACAACATGTAGAGGTTGCGCAGAAGAAACAAAAAGAAATGAACAAGAAAACGAGATTTCATGCCTTTTAACAAAGATTTGATTTTGGCGGGTTTTGGTGCACTTTGGTTGGGTGATGTCAGCATGACGTGAATGCTTGTCACGTAGCGGGTTGACGTGGCGGTGACATGACGACAAAGGGGTGGCGATGTAAGCAGGTGACATGGCGGTGACATGGTGCTGACATTAGCTGATGATGCAAGGGTGATGTGAGTAGGGAAGCAATGGGGGGCGGTAAGCGTTATTCCCAACATCGCTTTTAGACAGGAGTGGTATTGGAGGGGGGGGCTCCGCTCACTCCGGGAAGTTGACACCTGTCCCAGGGTATAGCAGAAAAACCACCGTTCCCCGGGCACTATCAATCGGCACATAAGGGTTTGCGATATGTATGGGAGCCATCTGATCTATGGGCTATGATCCGATGGTTGGCAGCGAATGAAAATGGCGAGTGGCTATGGCACGGGTCCCACCATAAAAATCAACGTTTTTATATGTTTTATGGGGTATAAAAACTTTGGTTATCAGGGTTTTGGGGGTATGGTTATTCATTTAACCAAATTTTAAATGAAACCCAATATTTTTATGCATGGCGGATTGTTATATGGTTCCAGCTGAACCAATAATTCCCGTGAACCTTGGTATATGGTTATATTAAGCCGGGAGTCAAGATATTTAGATTTTTAGGGATTTTTTTATGTATTTTATACAATAGGGGCAAGGAAAATATTATATAGGAGCTATATAATAAAGTTAGTATGTTAATATGAAAGCTATGATGTTTAAGCAAAGAACTTAAGTTTGAAAAGTGAAAACTTAGGCTATAGGGAGAGTCAAAAGAAGAAAGATTTTACACAAGAAATGTGGCTTCTTGGTCCATGGAGAAAACATTATTTTGCTTAAACTTTCACTTGAAATGGAGTGGTCTAGGGACTTTGAGCAGATCTCAATATCCTGGTGGGATGTTAGTAAGTGATTGTTGTGAGAAGAATGAGTGGAAGTTAGACATGCAACATCTGATTTGTCACCACACTTTGCCATGGTAGTTGTGATACCCATAAAATATGAAATATCTTTGAGAAAGAAGATCAATCATGCAACTGCTTCTGCAACATCAAAACTACTTACCCATGCTATTACTCCTAACATTTTTTCTTCATTCTCCTTGGGTGCATTTGAACTAGCGAACCCTGATTATCTTCTTTTATTTTCGCTGCCATCCTATCTAAATCTACCCTTTTCTCTTCCAAGGGCTCAGATTTAGCTATTGAGCTCCTTTGCTTCTCTACCTAACTACTCATCTGCCAAGCTTGAACTGTTTGGACAGACCTTTATTCTCTATTCTAAGACAAGTAAATTCAAATATGAACTTGGCCAAGATTAAACTATTTGGCCATTCATGAACCATGATAAGAGTCAAGCAACTGTACATAGTGAAATTCTTCAAAAATGGAATAGTAGTGGAATTTGAACTAGCACACTTTCCTGGTATTTTGGTTTGGGGTTCATTTCTTTCGTTTTTCTCTTGACCATTTCCTTCTTTTTTCCCTTTGATTTTTCTTTTAGGGCATACCCTCTTTTCATTTTTTAATTTTCTTCATTTTTTTACAAAATATGGAACCTTTGCAACATGGAAAGGATGAACATATTTGGCACTTCTCCAGTCAATCATGAAAAATGAAACCTATTGTTATAGGAGTATAACAGTGTGGATAACATTCTACACACTTGTTCTTTCCATACTTCGTTGTTCCAACCAGAGGGGTCATTTGTGCAATTTCCTCACCTGTACATGCTTACTGACTTTGTCTCCTAACGTGAAGTTAGTGTGCATATGCGCAGGTTTTGTAACATATGCCTATATCCATTTGGATAAGTATGCACACAGATCGTTTCATCTAGTAATCTTGTTTGTTAATCGCATCTGAGGCTTCCCAAATCGTGTGCACATCAGTCTCCTGCATTTGCGCCAGTCCTCAAAGCTTCCTTAGTGTGTACCCTACCACTATGCGGGCGTAGCGTGCAATATCCATTTCAAAGCCTTGAAACGTTGCTGTTTTGGCACCTCCCTTTCAAATCTGTTCAGGAAGTCATCTACCTCGCTTAACCCATCATACGTTGGCAAATCCCTTACCTCTGTTGATACATAGTGCAGTGATCTTGTCATCATGTTGTAGTTCAGCGTTGTTACCTCGTGTAACTGATTCTACCATCGCTCTATCTTCTCATCAAAATCCGATGTACATGAGCTTTCACACTCCCATGAGATTCGCCCATCCGCGGTGGGATTTACCCAGTCTTGCTCTCATGCGGTTATCTTGTAGATGCAGTCTAAATCATTATCACTTTCATAATCATGCACTAGCTCCATGTAGTGTGATCCTTATGTAGGATCCAAAGGTACAACTACGCACAGAGACTTTTTCTCAAAAATCATCCCGCGCTTATTTAGATTTATCACCCCATTCATGTCAGTGGCCCAATAGGGTAGGTATTGTTGTCATCAACAATCTCTATCACTTCAAAATCTTCCAGTGCACTTGCTCCTTCAATGTCCATGATGATTCCCTGCAATATTCCCATAGGTAGGATCTTTTGCTGGTTTTCCATTCGTAGCTAGATAAAACCATTACAGCGTAGGCCTTCCCATGTGCTCCCATGTCTACTTCGGTAGAACATTCGCGTTCGATCCTAAGTCCAGAATCACTTGGTCCATCTCATATTCTCCAATTTGCATGGTCAATATCATTTCTCTTCCCATCCTTGTTGTGTGCTTTTCGATCTTCTGGACTACATGCGATTCACCTGGCGCGGTCCCAGTGCATCTATTTATGAGTTCTTGTAGTCCCTTTACAACCTTGTTGTCAAGCAACAACTTCATGCATGTTTCCAGGAATGCCATGAGCATTGATTGGTCCATTTATGGCTCTAGTCTATCTTTGCTTCCTGAAGTGGAGGCATCAGTGAAGCTCTTCCTAGATTCCATGAAGGTTTCCTTAGCGTGCTCCAAATCAAACTCTCGTTCTTTTGTCAGAGCCTTGCAAACCTAGTACTATCTTTAGGATGCTTTCCTTTATCATCCCCTGTCATAATTCCACTTCAGAGCAAAATGTTTATGTTAGGGTCTTCCTTGCGCGGCTCAAACCTCATCATTCGCAGGTTCTTAGTCGGGGGAGGTTGGAGTGCTCCTTTATCACACAACCTCGCTATCAATGTGGGACAATCCTCTGTCTCATGATCAAACTATACAATACAAGCATGATGGACGCGTTGGATTCGTACAATCGTGGGCATAATGTCCTGGCCCTCCACAATTGTAACATATCAGCTATCTGCGACCTCTTCCAGGTCCTCCTCCACCTCGGCCTTGTCCATGCCCCAGAAATCTGGTTCGCACCATCCCTACATTCTTGTTAAGGGGTTGCGTTTTGGCCTGAACTCTGTAGGTGGGATTCCTATCCATCATCAGTTCATAGCTTCTATAGGTGCACTCATCATGTCCCACTGATCTATAGAAATTATAAAACAATTGTTGCAAATTTTGCGTGTACTACAATAAATGGCAGTTGTCCATAGCATGCTTTCCCCCTATTTGACAAATTGCGCACCATAATGCAGGCACCTCACTAGGTCCTGCTTGTGCCTTTGGTCCCAAAGGCATTGATCTTCTTCCTGTGAGGTAATTCAAAAACACTGGGTAGTGGTCCTTGTCATGATCTTGACCCTTACATTTAAGACACCATACCTTGTCGTGCACCTCTAGGTGGGTTGTCCTGTCCTGTTTCAGACTTTGCATCTCAAGGCACAAGTTTTTCAACTACGCGTGGATCTGCTAAACTCCCAGGTTAGGATCCTGTATTGGGGTCTCATGCAGTCTCATCACAATCTCCAAGGCCTCGACCTAATTTGTTAGCCTCTGTTGTGATAGCGTGTTCCTTAAATGAGGTGTTAGCAATGCTACAAACCATTCTTGATGTTTTCCATTTGTCAAAGTCATGTTAGCTTCGCGAATTGTGCACTTCAATCTCTAATCCAACTCCTAAGGGGTCTTTCCTGGTAGCATCATGATCTCCTTAAACCCAATGATTGACTGTGCCTCTGATTTCGGCCTGCTAAATTATCTGTTCAACACAGTTTGGATATCTGCGATTACCGCATTTAGATTGTCATTGGAATGCTTGATGTACCAGGTCAACGCGTGATCCTGCAGAGCGCTGACCAACATTGCTTTCTTTATATTGTCATCCTTAACTCCCTGCGCATCTCATACAACTTTTATCATGAACCAAAACTGGTCTGGATTTTCATTTCCTACTCCCTTGAACACCGACAACTTTATCGCGCTTGACATATTAACTTGCAGTGGTGGCGGAGGTGGTACGAGTGAAGGCGGTGAAACTGGCAGTGGTGTGGGTGGGGGTGTTATGTGTGGAATCCTTTGCCTTATCAAATTGATCACACTTCTTGGTGAGACCTTCGTGAGCTCTTCCTCATCCCCTTGTGGAGGTGAAATCAAGGGGATAGTTCCTAGTTCTGCACTACCTTCATTTCTACAAATTCTCCCACTTCGCGCAGCCCCAAACATCAACGTATTCACACAACTCACTTTTCACATAGTAGCATTTTAATCCAAGTGTTCAAAGGCTTAACGTATTTACCTCACATTCCTTTGACGAAGCATCATTCTGCCTCACTATAGCTGACTGAAGTATCTACTGTGAACTCAGTGATGAATCCTCTTATCATACAATTGAGCCAATGATCAACAACATGCGCGATCTTATCCTCTGATGCTTCTAATCTACGCACCAATTCTGGAGTCCACATAATAGGTCTGTCGATCTTGCACATTCCCTCACTATCCACTAGCTTCACGATCCACTCGTATAACTTAGTAGGGAAAGATGTGAAGAAAATTCTGTGGATCTCTGTGTACAGGTAGCAGTCTAACCACTCTTCTTTTGATAGTCGTGATTCCTATTCTCCTGTGCCGCAAAAAGGTGAATCTTCCTATCCAACCACTCTTCAATTTCTTTCTTAGTTGGATTCTAGTGATACGACATCAGACATCTCTATGAAAATCTTGATCCCGACAACAGAACCATTTGTTGGCTTGTTGTGGCCTGACCCAGGTTCAGAGTTAATTAGCCAAACAAATCCCTGTACTACTGGCCCTTTTGACAACAGTCCATGGAGCGCGGACTGAGATCTCACCCGAAGTAGTATGGGGGGGTGATAGAACCAAGTTTCCACACCCTTAAGATGTCTAAGGGGTTGATTTGGTCCAACTATGAGTCCCTTCATGTAGGTTACTTCACTCACTTCCTTGGCCTTCATGCCCTGATATATTCGCCTTCTTGCATCCCTAACTAGGGGCTGTGGGGCTTTCGTGCTGCTGGAGCAGCAATTGGCACTATTTCCCTAAGTCACACCCCAGATCTTTACCTATCTTCTTATAAAAGTTAGTTATATTCACGTAAACAGATGCCTTATATTATATTTACTTATTCAGCCTATTCATATGAGTTAGCGCAGTAAATAAATAGTAAACTTGCAATTCATACCCAATAATACATAAACAAGAAAAGATACATAGAAATATGGAAAAACTTATCTTTATCAATGCTTCCAATGATTACAGACTTGACCTTCCCCGCACACTCAGCTGTAGGGGTTTGCACACTCAACTGCGGACTACTAGGCCTATGCACACTCAACTGTAGAGCCTTCTCCTACTCTATGACCCAAAGACATGACTTACACTTCAATTCAATGCTTCTATTCCTTCTATTAGCTTCGCTATTTTCTACACTTAGAGCCGCGCTCAACTTATACGAGGGTAGATCTTTCAAATTGGCATTACATTACAAAAACAAGGGTGGATAACCCTGTGACTCTATTATGACTTTGCACTCCGTGCCCATAAATCGCGGAGTCTTTACAATGGACTTAGTCAAAACTTGGGCTTTAAGCCACAAAACATGCCTTGGGGGGGATAACACACCCAACAGTGAAGCATGGAGTTTCAAGTAGAATAGATGATAAACAACAAAGGCTAGGAAATTGAGTCCTAAATCCGTGGAAGATCATGATGTGGAGTCTTGGATCTAAGAAAAATATTAGGGCGTAGAGTCCTAAACCTTAAAAATATTAAGGTGTGGAATATTAGATCTATTGAATAGATTATGGCATGGAGTCCTAAATATATTAGGGGGTGGAGTCCTAGGTCAAGGTCAAGTGAATCAATAGTCTTAATAAATTTGGAGAGGAATGCAATAAGAAAATGGCATGCAGTCCTAATAAATATGGAGAGGAATGCAATAGTGTGCATAATCCTTATCCCCAACAGAATAATACCTCTCATGGGCATAAATTGATTGGGTAAGCCAAATTAGATTATCCTTGAATTAATCTAATTACAATTTACTCACTTTTAATGGGATATTAGGTTAAAAATTATTTTCATAAAAAGGTATATTATTTATTTAGGAAAATTTAATAATAACAATTTATCTAGAAAGGACACATTGGATGATGAATATTAGATAATTAAAGTAATTAATAAAAATTCAGGGATTTCCACCTCAAGGGAGGGTGATGAATAATAGGAAGTTTTGCAAATTAAGAAGAAATTAATTTTGCATGAGAGGGATGATTGTCAAACAATTCAAGCGCTACAAATAGAGAAGGACTCCCATGGTTTTGGGGGGAAAGGCTTGGAGAGTAATGAGATGCTGTTGAAATGTCTCCAGAATTTCATGAGATATGTTCCTATGGTGGCCTTACCTAGTTGAGTTATACACAAGTGGTATTGATAATTTGTCTCCCTTCCCTGAGTTATATCTCTATTACTCTATATTGGTACTGCTTGTGAACTCTCACAACTCCAAGGTTCTAGGGGGAATAGTTCTCCCTATATATAGTTGGGTGGAAAACCCGATGGTTCAAATGAGTTGGTTAAGGAATCAGAAATTGAGCATAGTATTAGCGATTGGAGTTGAATATCTCATTGGATATAAATTTATTTGTCTTGCAATTTTAGTAAAACATTAGCATTAATAATTGTAGAAATATAAATTGTTGTAAGCATGTAATTTTGGTTTAATCTTATGTTATCTCGAAGCTTATTGAGTAATTGAAAATGAATGCAAAGAGTAGCCTAATGTATGGATTTTTAGATCTCAAGTTGGAATTATTTTTGGTGTAGTTTAATGTACTAACCTTGGCATTGTAGTGATTTAAGGAAGGAAAGACAAATATTGCCAAAGGTAAAGAATTGCCAAAGGGGTTGGGTAAGAGTTTCATGAGTTATGGTTTTGTTTTATTTTAATTGAAATCGGTAATTAGATGCATGTTTTAGAAAGGGTTCCAGGATATGTTTCCAAGTGTTTAGAAAAATCCCTGAATGTGTAATGCTATTATTTTTATTATATATGTAAATAATTATGCATGAATAAGTGCTAACTTGTAGCTTGCTTGTTGGCTTAATGGGGCTTGACCTAGGTTCAGAAATGTTTAGCCAAACAAATCCCAACACTACTGGCCCTTTCAGCAACAATCTACAGAATACGGACTGAGGTCTCACCCGAGGTAGTATGGGAAGGTGCTGGAACCAGGTTTCTGCACCCTAGGGATGTCTTGATGTGGTCTGGGTTTGCATGGAGCAATCCTACGCGCGACGTTTCTTTCGCGTAGCTATCTTCTCGGGGCAACTACCTTAGTCTAGTGCGAATGCAAGCTACCCTTTTATGTGCTTGTATTTATTATAGATCTTTGGTTATTTACGAAGGTAAAACACTTCCAGTTATTGATGATGATGATGGTTAACGTCCACTGAGACCAAATAATGATCTATCGAACCTAAAAAGACAAATTATTTATTTTGATTTAAGATTTTATTCCTATTCAACATAGACAGATATGCGCGTAAACATAAATTAGGAACAAATGCATAAACCAGAATCAAGAACAGATACATGATATTTCAGAATCAACTTATCTTTATTAATACCATTTATCTAATCACAATCAGCTTCTTGCCCTGCGCACATAGTTGTAGGGGTCCGCGCACAGAGTCGTGGACTCTAACCAGGCCTCCACGCACATAGTTGCAGAGCCTTTATCTCCTATTAAAACCCAAACTTGCACTTACTAACTCAGATCTACTATTGCGTTCAGACACCCATATTACTTCTATTATCAGAAGCTACCTTAACTTAGAGCCTTGCTCTTATTTATACATTCTGGTCTACGGACCATGGGTAGGCTGACTCATTTTCTGTTATTTAACCTTATTTTCGGGCGGACTACCCTCTGACTTGACTTATTATAACTGACGCTTCATGCATGTCGAGGAGATTTTACAATACACTACCCAAAACTATGGGATTTAGCTCACAAATCGTTACGGGGGGATCCACTGCCCAACATTGCTATAGAAGCAAGGAAATGGACACATACCCAAAATATGCCTAGAGTAATTACTAGATCAAACATTTAAAGAAAAATGCAGAAATAACGACAACCAAAATATGAATTGGATGATCAAAGGCTTGAGGTAAGTTCCAAGAAAATAATTGAGGTATTTTTGAGTCATTATGTGCTTGAATCCTTGAAAATGTGGTAACGAGTAAAGATACATAATGCATTAAAATAATCATCATTGGTTAACTTTTATTTTGGAGTGTTTCTCCATATGTATTACAATAACCCGTGATGCTTGCCATGTGTTATCGTAGGAATGATTGAGTGAAAATAATGCTTGGTGAATTCAATTCACTTACAGTAGATGAAATAATTTAGAAAATAGTTAAGGAATACATAATTAGTTATAGCTTAGTTATTTGTTGTTATTATTTATGCATGTCTATATATTAAAGTTTGAATGCCATATGTTTTATAAGATCTCTAAGTGGGATCCTAGGTTTTAGGGTATTGTTATTTTAAAAATTAGCATCCACAAGTGGTTTTATAATGACTCAAGTCAACATCAAGTGGTATTAATACCATATGAACCTGGAACCCCTAATTTGATTCCAAAAGAACACTTTTTCAGA
This sequence comes from Pinus taeda, assembly GCA_000404065.3. Taxonomy (NCBI): domain Eukaryota; kingdom Viridiplantae; phylum Streptophyta; class Pinopsida; order Pinales; family Pinaceae; genus Pinus; species Pinus taeda. The sequence continues at coordinate 69,431 of APFE030942251.1, forward strand.
ACCTAAATTGTAATATGAGCGATTTTCTAGATTGTTGATGCCAACTATGTTTTCCTATTGTCAAGTTTTGAGTGAAAGATTAAAAGATTTAGTCCCTATTTTAATATGCCATCATTCAAATTTAAATGTATGAATTTTATGATTTAATTAGGTTTAGGAAGAATATTAGATTCATGTTAGCTAATTGTGGTCAAATTGCCTTAAGGGATTATGGCTACCAAGTGTTTGACAAAATGCCTCAATGGCTGTAAATTGCATGCTTGCAAACTGTTTGTCAAAAAGCCTCAATGGTTATAGCTTTTATGCACGTAGAGTGTTAGAGTCAATATTTTAAAGACTGTAGCTTTTATGTACACGAAATTTTTGAATCGATGGTTTAATGGATGTAGCTTACTATGTTTGCAATTTTTTTTATAAATGTGAAAATAAATTTAATAAAGTTGCTAAAGAGTGAATAAAGAATATTTCAGTAGGGAAGTTGTTACTTTTATCATCTATAGCTATTATGAAAAAAAGGGTTGTCATTGGAAACAATTTTATAATGAACAATTCTATTCAATTACATTTGCAAGTGAGCATAATAAGTTTCGTCTGAGCTACATATATTCATGGGAGTAGTCTTATGTGTCAATGACTGTAACAATGAATTATCTATGCCCTTTTTGGTAGGTTCATTATTTTACCCAGTACTTTTTAAAGAGTAATATGCTTTTGAATTTTTAACAGTGGCTTCTCTTGCTGCAACATTCATTATAAGATTCTCATGATTGAAGCAATTCTGTTTTTCAAATAATTATTCAGTCTTAGTAATTGGGATTGGGAATCTTTCATTCATGAATTATGAAATCTTGTTGGGTCAGTCTATTTTGTGATTCCATTTACCAATTCATAGACATATCATATCTATTATATTTACTAATGAAGAGACACATATTTCTATGCTCTTAACCTGCAAGAAATTCCACAATGCCAAATATGCGAAGAAACACAACCCAAAACACAGACTAAAATGAGAAAAAAACAACAAGTATTTTATTATTCAGAGATAGATGCAATGTTCACTTGCATCTTCGAGGGGGAAAACTATAGCACAACAGAGATCGATTACAAATAAGACTCGATGATATTTCCCTTCTAATTACGACTATTATAACTAAATGACCTCCAACAACCTAACAACTAGTGGTCCTTTGCATAACATGGGTTAACCACTTTATTTATTAATTATGGTCCATTTGCAACTAACTGTGGTCCCTTTCTTAAATGCAGGTCAACCACTTACAATTATTAATATGGGATTTATTGAGTTATTAACTAACTATGACTATGACTTGGCTCCATTGGGTTTATTACATAAATAAAGGGGTTAGGGTTGGACCCTAACATGCCCTCCCCCATCAAAAGTAACCTTGTCCTCAAGGATGAAGCTACGGAAACTACTGAAGAATAGTGGTTGATTTATAGGTCGTATCTTCTGGATAGGTTTCTTTCCGCTTGACGAGGACTTCCTTGATCTTGCGGTTGCGCATATGTATTTCACGAGTATTGAGGACTCGTTCTAGTTGGAGCCAAAGTGAACCTTCCTCATCCAATTTGAGTAGACTGGTTTGAATTCCGAAATTGTTCCCTACCACTTTCTTGAGGCATGATACATGAAAGACTAGAAGGATTTTTGTAGTTGGTGGCAAGGCCAACTTGTAGGCTACTGCTCCAACGTGTTGAAGTATTTGATAAGGTCCACAGAATTTTGGAGCTAGTTTCTGGCAACACTTTTCTTTGAGCAAAGTTTTCTTATATGGTTGCAACCATAGGAATAGTTGATCCCCTTCTTGAAATGTGCGCTCTCAACAATGCTGGTTTTCCTATTGCTTCATTCGATTCTGAGCTTGATGGAGATTATCTTTGAGACGAGCGAGAATGGCGACATTGTTATGAAACCAACTCACAAAAAGGTAGAAAAGAAAGATCAACGCCTTAGAATTCAGCCTCTTCGAGGGGGCAACCTCCTTTACATTACACAAATGAACAATTCTCGGGTGATACAAATGAAAATACCTCCTTTCTATATATAGGAGTCTAAGGGGTCATAACATAATCAAAGCGACATAACAATAATAATGTAAGGGCACAATAATAACAATAGTGGGCTTCTATGGGACACAATAGTAACAATATGGGTACTACATGGGTACGTCAATATAATAAGTGGGTTGTACTAATAATAATAAGGGGTTACACTAGTAGTATAGGGGCCTAACATGCCCCTCTCCTTCAAAAAGCGTTGTCCTCAACGCATGAGTAGTTCTTGATGCTTATGTATAAAATTCTTGTCCTCCCATGTGGAATCTTTAGTGGGTAAGTTCTTCCACTTGATGAGATACTCTAAAATTGATCGCTTTCGTAGCTGTCAGGTTCTTGTTTTTGTGACTGCTCCAGGTTCCAATATGAGTTTTACTTCCTCTTCAATTTCTAGCAATATTGTTTGAATTGGGATCTTTTGCAACTTTTGAATAAGTGGCCATACTTCTTCGTCCTTCTTCCATTCATCCCTTGCTTCGTTTATCCAATCTAGTTGGATAATAGAAATATCACAAAACAATGCTTCCACATCCTCATCCTTGAAGAGTCTTCCCATTCGGTAAGGTCTCCATTTTTTAAGTGCATGTAGTATTGCCAACATTTCCTTCTCATAAATAGCTTGCTTGAGATGTAGCAGTAAAAATACCCAATCACCTACATCAAAACATTTTTCACTACGATGTTGATCTACCTGTTGTTTCGTTTGATTTTGCACCAAAATGGCATTATCCTTTAAAAGTTGGAGAACTTGTTGTTGATGCTCGATGTGATCTTTCACTGCTTGAACCTTTTTAATCTTGATATTTCCTTCTATCTCTGGAGTTTGAGGAGTGGTAATTTCTTTCAATCCTTTACAAGATATGGTCAGATTCATTTCTTCCTTCTCAATGTGATCTTTCACTTCTTGCACCTTTTTCTTCTTGATATGTCCTTTCTTGAGAGTTTGAGGAGTGGTAATTCTTGCCAATGCTTTACAAGATATGATCTGATTCATTTCTTCTTTCTCTGGGGTCGGGTCCTCGTGTATATCCTCTTCTTTTGATGTTTCTTAATCCTTTTCTTCCTCTTCATATTCTATGTAAAACAATTTCTTCTCAACACACTTATGACCTTAAGTGCATTTGCTATCACAATTGTAACAAAGCCCTTTTTCTCTTTTTTTCTTCCAATTGTTGTGGTGTAACCCTTGTAGGTTGTGGAAGGCTAGGAGAAGCAACATTTCCATCTTTATAGTTGTGAGGGCTATGCTTCCTGGTTTCCATAATTTTTCTTTCCACTATGTCACAAAGCCCTTTTACTCTTTCCCATTGTTGCGGTGTTGCTCTTTGTATCCTCATAATGTGCTATCATTTCCTCCATGAAAATTGACCATGTAACAAGTTGTTTATGAGGACAAAGCCCTTCATACCATAAAAATTGATCCGGTTCTAAATATGAAGATGCAGTACATACCTTTTGTAACAGTGGTACACCATGTAGATCAAAATATTGCTCCATCTGAAGTATCCAATTTACTAGATCCTTGCCATCAAACTTCCTCATCTTGCTTTTTCTTGATTTTAGGAGCTCAATCTTGAAATGGCTGTAACTCTGTACTTTTGGATATTTAAGTTCTGAAATTGCGATTTGTAGTAGCCCTCTGTGTCCTCTTTCCAATGCCACAAGTCTGATCCAAATTGGATTATCAAAGAAAGAGTTATGCGAAATCTCCCATAGTGACCTGATTATAAACTAGTTCAATAGAGCGAACTTGTACGACATGCCATGAGTTACTATTTCGACCCTTGGCTCTGAAAAATATATAGAATAAACTACAGTCTGTCCTCTTTCTGTACCTTCTTACGAAATTTCAATTCGATGCTCAGAGAGAAAGTTATGACAATGTTTCCTAGGTCACCTATTTGGAATGTAATTTAGGAGTCTGCAAAAAGACCGACTTCCTCAGATCATATCTCCGTAAATGTAGCGCGAAAATCTCTGAAATTCAGACCCAAGATTCAGTGCAATTTCTTCTTAAATGGGTTTCGTTTTTAGCTTCTGAAACGTCTCAGAAAACAAGTTATAGCAAAAATTCCATGATGACCTGTTTGGAGCAGCGAAACCCTAGAATCCAGCTCTGATACCAAATGTTATGAAACCAACTCACAAAAAGATAGAAAAGAAAGATCAACGCCTTAGAATTCAACCTCTTTGAGGGGGAAACCTCCTTTACATTACACAAATGAAAAATTCTTGGATGATTCAAATGAAAAGACCTCCTTTCTATATATAGGAGTCTAAGGGGTCATAACATAATCAGAGCCGACATAACAATAATAATGTAAGGGCACAATAATAACAATAGTGGGCTTCTATGGGGCACAATAGTAACAATATGGGCACTACATGGCTACATCAATATAATAAGTGGGTTGTACTAATAATAATAAGGGGTTACATTGGTAGTATAGGGGCCTAACATACATGGTTTTGTAGGAGTTGATCAACTACTTGCACCTTAGAGCATCCAGGGATATAAGAAATAGGTGAAGGTGGGAGTTGTCCATACACTGCTTCATATGGAGTCATCTTGGTGGCTTCATGATAGTTATTATTATACCACCATTCAACTAAAGGTAGCCACTATACCCATTGATGCTGCTTTTTTGACTTGAAGCACCTTATATATGTCTCCAAACATTTGTTTACTACTTCAGTTTGACCATCAGTTTTGAGATGATAAACAATACTTAGTTGTAGTTGGGTGCCTTGTAGCTTGAAAAGTTCTTGCAAAAATTCGCTTGTGAAAGTCAGGTCATGATTAGACACAATGGAAGTTAGCATGCCATGCAGTTTGAAGATATGGTCCATGAAATATTAAGCCACTAAAGTGGGGATAAATGGGTGGGGTAGAGAGCAAAAATGAGAATATTTAGAAAGTATATCCACAACCACCATGATGATGGATTTATTGCCTGACTTTGGGAGACCAGTAATGAAATCCATGGAAACATCCGTTTAGATGGAGGCAGGGAATGGAAATGGCTGTAAGCTTCCTGATAACCTGGATGTTTCTCCTTTGTGGCATTGGCACACATCAAATTCAACTACAAAAGTAAGAATGTCATTTTGCATGCCCATCCAAAAGAAAGAACAATGAATGCGAGCATAATTATTCTGAAACCTTGCATGCCCTGCAGTAGGAGATGAGTGCAACTCTTGCAAAATGCAGGTTTTAAGGGTGGATGTTGGTGATATAACTACTCGATCCTTGTAGCAAAGAATATCATCCTTCCAAGGGTATCTCACTGAGGAATTAGGATATTTTCTCAAGTTATTAATAAGTTGGGAGAGAGGGGTGTGAAAACCATTTCTTCTGGGCTTATTCAATCCAATATGGAATGGGAAGAGAGATGGATAGCAGGGTGCTTTCATCCTCAAATTAGCACGATAAAGCATCAACTAATACATTGTCATGCCCTTTCTTTTAAATGATCTCATAATCATATCCCAAAATTTTGGCTAGCCATTTATTTTTCTATGGTGAGGATAGACATTGCTCTAAAAAATATACGAGGCTTTGATGGTTTGTGCATATTTGGAAACGCCACCCCAATAACTATGGTCTCCAGGTATCTACTGCATGTAATATAACCATCATCTCTTTCTCATAGGCAGAGTGACCCAGATTTTTCCCACTTAGTTGTTGGCTGGTGAAAGGCAAGGGTTGACCTTCTTGCATTAAGATAACACCAATACTAGTACCAAAAGCATCACATTCAATCCCAAAATATTTGTTGAAGTCTGGTAGTGCCAATGCTGGAGTGGAACACATGGCTTGTTTGAGAGACAAAAATTCCTGTTGTGCTGCATAAATCTAGAGGAATGATTTTTTATTGAGAAGGTTAGTAAGGGGTCTAGAAATGTGACCATAATTCCAGAAAATTTTGTGATAGTAGCCAACAAGACCCAAGAATCCCCTAAAACTCTTCAAAGTTTTTGGTTGGGGCCAATCTTGCATTGTCTGTATCTTTTTGGGATCAAACCTAACACCTTCACGACCCACAATGTGTCCCAAATACTCAACTTCTTCCATGTCAAAAGAGCACTTGGACAATTTGACAAATAATTTGTGATTTCAGAGCAGTTGCAAGATTAGGTCTACATGTAAAAGATGTTTTTCCTAGGTTAGGCTGTAGATGAGGAAAATTTTTCGGACATATGGTTTCAGCAGGTGATTCATGAGGCTTTGAAAAGTAGATGGAGCATTACAAAGATAGAATGGCATGACCAAGAATTCATAATGGACTTCATGAGTTTGGAAGGTAGTCTTGGGAATATCTACTTCTTTCATGTGTATTTGGTGATAACCAGAGTGAAGATCGAGCTTGGTAAAGAATTGAACACCATGTAGTTCATCAAGAAGTTCAGCAACAACCAAAATATGGAATTTGTCTTTGACAGTGAGCTTGTTGAGGGCTCGAAAGTCCGGACACATTCACCATTCTCAATCTTTCTTTAGCACCATGACCACTAGTGATGAATAAGGACTGATGCTAGGACAAATAACACCTACTTTAAGGAGTTCCTTGATGATTTTTTCAATTTCATTCTTTTGGGTGAAAGGATATTGATATGGGTGCACATTAGGCAGTTGGGCCTTTGAGACCAAAGGGATGCTATGATCATGTTCACCTCTAGAGGGTGGAAGCTCTTTAGGTTTGTCAAATACCTACTGGTGGCAGTCTAAGACCTGTTGCATCTTAGGATGAATATGAAGAGTAGTGGATTCAATGGTCTAGATAACATTAAACTGGGTGATGACTCCATGATGGCCCTTTTTAAACAAATTTTCCATTCGATGCAAGTTGATTCTAGTAGGAGCACCTACCTTGAGTCCACGTAGTGTATGAATGTGGTAAATTTGCTTAAAGCTCATATATAACTCATGGAAATCAATTATTATTAGGCCTAGTGTGCGAAGCCATTCAACACCCAAGACAATGTCACAACCACCCATATTAATCGCAAACATGTGTGTCTTCAAGTGGTAGTCTCCCATCTGAAGTTTAATATTTTCACAATGACATTCACATTTCATAACCCCCCCATTAGCAATAAGGACTTGGCAATTAGAGACTACCCATACAAAACAATGAATAGATTCAACTACTTGCTTATGGATAAATTTATGAGTGCTTCCACTATCAATCAATACCACTACTGGGCGATGTTTAAGAAAGCCTTAGATTTTGAGAGTTTGGGGTGCATAAATGCCTGCCAAAGCATGTTGCGAGATAACTAGTTCATCTGGCATATCTGTGAGATCATTGTCATGATGGGTTTCCTCAATTTCATCCTCCGGACCCCCAAGGGGTGGAGTGTTATAGACATATTTGGGAACTTCAACCCTAATCTTATATGTTGATAAACTAGGGCTCTTCAACCCCTAAAAGTGTTGTTTCATACCCTAAAATATCATGGTCATTTGATTACATCATTCCCCAAAAGTTCCACCTGAAAAGCCATCCAGAATTGGCCTAAATTGGACCATACTAACTACTCCACTGTCAGGGTGCAATGCATACTGACTTCTACACTAGCCAAGTGTGATGCATACTGATAAGGCCTGCTGTAGGGTGCAATGAGCAAGGATGGACAAATGTCTGAGACAATTTGCTAAGTGGATGCCCAGGAATCTTCTAGAAACTTCTCCTATGATACTTGCCTCTCTGAATTCGCCCAGGGATGAGTAAGAGATCCAAGAAATATCCAAGTGAAACCAAATGCAACAAGTGGAATGACACTAATCAAAACCCTAGAGATGACTCACACCCTTGCACACATCTATAAATGGATCCCTCATCTAAGAAATCCATAGGTTGGAATATTGTGAATTGCAAGGAAGTGATGATATCTTGTGTTTAAGATAAGAGCATTGTATTGTTGGTGTGATTTTCTATTTCATGAGGTGAAGAGGGCTTGATGCTAGAGGATGATGCTAGATTAGACAACTGGGTTGTAATTCTCCCTTCTATTTAATAAAGTTCTTCAAGTTTTCTTCCATATAATTGTGCGCTTGTGAATGTTATTGTTTGTGAATTCCAATGTATGTTCATTATATATCTGATTCTGTAGTGTTTATACTACAATAGATCAAGATGCTTTGATGGTTATTTGCTACTGTGTTTGTACATGTACTCTTCAAGCATGATAGATACGAAGAGGAGTTGCGAGCTTTGTCAAGGGGAGAAAGTTTGAGCAAAGGATTAAACGAAAGTTCCAGGTTGGTCCTCTCATCCTTCTCTTATCTATTGTGCATAGAAGAAATCATTGAATTACTTTGAGCTGTTGTTTCTAGGGTAGCTACCAAACCTAGAGGGCTAGTCGATCCAAAAGACACTAGTTTTCCTAGAAACAAAATGACGACTCCACTGGGGATCGAATATATGTTTGCTAGTTGTTGTTGTTTATTTTATAAACTATAGACAGAGCCTGAAGTCAGCCAGGTAGCCTTTGAAATGATCTTGCTCTCAATTTCATAGTAGATAAATGCTACTTCAGTCAATCTCTAGTTTAGTTTATGAATTGAACATTTGACTTACAAGCATTCTAGATCCCCTTTTGGTAGCTCAGTAACCTCTGAAGATCATTCCTCTATACTTTTCTGTTTACTGTCGATCATAGATCAACTTAACTCACTGAAATCAATTGCAAATTTGAGCCAAAAACCACTTCAGTTGCACTCCCTGGCCTATCGCATTGTCTGTCACTGTCAACCAGTATGCATCACACCCCCCAAGTTTGTAAAGTGTGATGCATCCCTGTTTCTGTGAAGCCCAAGTGCGATGACTGACTAAACCTATTCTAGAAATTTGGGGTTTTTGTCCTTGTTTTCAGTTTTGTTTAGTTGTTGTTTGTTGCTTATGAATAGTACCTCATTAGTGAAGCCTGCTTGCATCACATAGGTCAGCCTCCATTGATTAGGATTAGTAAATGTTTTTATGTATTTGTCCATCATTTACAATCCTTTGTCGAAAAGTTGCTTAAATTGAACTGTCGCTTTGGTACAAAAAGTGTCGTAACTGCCTTTTTGTGTCAAAAAGAGAAGTGTCATGGATTCTTCCTTCCCTGGATAGTCGATTGAAATTTTTGTCATGTATTTGATTTGATTTGTTGATATTCAAAGTCTTGAAAGCATTTTCTATTCGAAATTGAAAAGTGTCGTTTAGTCTTTCTTTATATTTTGAAAACAGAAATTGTCGAACATGTCATTTTGAAAGAGATATTTCAGATCTTTGCTACATTTGTTTTTCCTTTTTGGATTTTTTCACATTAAGGAGAATGAAAAACAAATACATGCATTTGCATTTACATTTAGTTTTCTTGCGAAAAGTGAATTAGGAAAATGCACTAACGTGTGCTCTTTGATCTTTGTTTGAAAGAATCATAATTTTCTTTCCCTAGTAGCTAGGATTTTCATTGCTCAAAATAAACAACGATTGTTTATCATTGTAGATTACATTTTTAGGTATTTCAAATCTACATCACGCAGTGAACCATTGAAAGGAAAACTTTAAACAAGATCAAATCTAAACTAAATCTCATTGAACCTAACAACACTTTGGAACCTAACACAACACATCTAGAGGTCTAGGCTAGAGATGTGTTCCGACATCGTAAAAACTAGTAACTATCATTTTCATCGAAGGTTGGGTGGTTCCTCCTCCTTGAAACGACAAGTGCTAGCACAGATTTGTGCTCATCATACCGTTGCGTATATATTGGGAGAATACAATAGGATTATATCCTTTATCCATAGGAAGCCGTGTCTGCTGCCCTATCGATTGTAATGCACTGAACACAACATTCGGGAAGATTGACTGCCGTACATAAGTCCTTGGTAATTTCTTTTTAATTTATCACTGAGGTGTATATTGTAGTTTTGTGATTGGTTTGGTAATCCCTCTATGTAGATTTTCCAGAGTAGTAACTTTTGTTCCTTTTCTACTCTTTAAAAGAAAAGGTCCATCTGAGCACTTGTCACTTCAAGCTCATTAAAAATTTAAGGGGACTAGAGTCATCTTTAGCTTTTTCATGACTCTTAAAAATTGAAAAAGAAAAGTTTTGTCAAAACGTCAATAAAATTAATTGAATTCGAAATAACATCATTTTCCCCTTAATTTTGAGTTGATTAAGTAATCCGCAATCGTGGCGGAAAGTCAATCAAAACCCCGTCGTTTGTAGAGACTAGCGAGTCAACCGTCTTTGACTCTAGAAATGAAGCCATTCCTAGAAAAATGATATTGTTTAACTGAGTCCAATTCATCTGGTTTATTTGAAACTTTTGTTTCAACATCTTCAGGGACTACAGTTACTCCAATAATTTTTGGTACATCTGCCTTTCGAGAAGAAGTTCCGCAGTTACAAGAGGACATTAGAATTGATCCTAGTGTAATGGTAGACACTTCTATACCTGAAACAACTCCATCTAGAGTTGATCTAGAGACTGAAGTTCACTTACCTGAACATCTGGAAGTTGAGTTCCAGGATTCTGAAGGTGTCACCCCTCCAGTATCTATCACTGCAAAAGCTATGCCTTCTTCAGCTCCATAAATCTTTTATGGACTTGACGGTCTACCTCTTCCACCTAGTCTAATTACTATAGAGGAGATAGTAGAAGATCCTCCATCCAATACCCCGTTACATTTGGGATCTGGGATTCATTTGTATCCTTCTGCTAACAAGTTTGGTTCTTTTAATCATCCTTCATCACAATTTCCTGTCGAATCGCTAGGAAATATTTTGGATAGACTAAACATGTTTGAGCAACCATCAACATCTAGGACTGTGTCATCTAATACAGCTACGACAGAACTTCCTGCTGCCATTCCTACAATGTTTGCTGGTATACCATCTGTTCCAGCTAGTTATCAAACACTAGCGGGAGCCCACTTAGAGGCTGCTTCAGCAACATGGTCTACTCCTATTTATTCATCCGGAGTCACATCTAGTATATCTTATGTTGAAACTCAGCAAATTGATCCTACATGCCAATATCAATTTGGGCAGACCAATCTTCAAAGACCAATATACCCTTTGAACACTGGACTGGCACCATATGGAGGGTAGTATGGTTTTTCATTATTCCCTTATGGGGAACAACCATATGAGAGTTTACAACAAAATTCATGTCAAACTGGAATTACATCCAATGGTTGGGTACCAATACTGCCACAGCAACCAAGGGTTGTATATTCAATGCAACCGATCCAACCTGTGTCAAATATTCCCACTACACCCGCTATTGTGACTGTGTTGCAAGTACAAGCACTGCCTGTTGTGTCTCAACCTCAAGTCTCTCATGTTGCAATACAATAGCCTCTTGTATTATGGCTCAATCGTAACCTCAGTTTAGTGTTTCCTTACCTGGAAAAACTCAGGCTCAAACGGGTATCATCACCCCGCATCTTAGTCAATCTCCCAGTATTGGGCAGTAGCAAATGTTCCAACAACTGCAATTCCAACAAACCCAACCTTAGTTTGGGCTTGGTCAATATCAAATCCACTGAGGACCTGAGAAACAAGGCTTTGTAGGCAATGGGCAGCCTTATTTTCAAAACGGTTGTCAGCAACCCCACTATACTGGTTATGTCCAACAACCTTATCAAGGTTACCAACATCATATACATTATGCTAGTATGCAAAGACCTACTGCTCAGGCGATTCCATCTTATCCTGGGTATGCTTCACCTAACCTGAATCAGCAGTTTCCTTTCATAGCAACTCTAGAATTACCATATTTGAACCGGCTGATGAATGATCTGATTGCATACGCCCCTTCGTGGCCAATGATTCCTCATAAACTTCCCTCCGATATTCCTAAATTCAATGGAAATCTAGGTGAAGATCCATCAATTCACATAATGAATTTTCATTTGTGGTTCTCGTCTAACACCCTGAATGATGATTCAATTAGGCTTCGCCTTGTTTAGACAATGCTAACTGGTCCGACAGTGAAATGGTATATTGAATTGCCTAGAGCTTCGTTTTACAATTTCAGCACCCTTACCACTACTTTTCTAACCCACTTTCAGTTACCCATTAGGTACAAAACAGGAATAGAACTCCTTACCAACTTTAAACAGACCACGGGCACCCACATATCTAATTATATTCATGAGTGGCGACGTCATCGTCGAATGGTAAAGACATATGTTCCCGATCAGCTTTTAGCTGAGTGGTTTATTAAGTCCTTATTGCCATCTATCACTGTGGACATGGCGGAAGGAGGATTTGTCACTGAAAATCAAGTCATTTCTCATGCCCAATATTTAGACTTGATCTATACTCAGTCTGGCACATCTATGACAAAATTCCTGATGCTCCTAGACTAGAATTTTCCGTTCCACCTCCTCCTCAATCGAATAGGGATTCTCATGCCGGTGACAGCGTAATCGGTGCCTCAAGCATGCAAACCACAAAGGATTCATCTGGTAAAGCTCTTGTAGTTTCTAGTCAAAATTCAAATGACAAGCCTCTTGCCTTGGAGATTAATTCCATGTCATCTGACAAGGGCAAGAACCAAAGGAACCACGGGGCAAGAAGAAAGGGAAAACTAATAAGAAGAAACAGGGAGATTCAACTCCTGAGAAATCTTCTGACAACCCTACTGGGCCAAAGAAAACTCCTTGTTTTCCATGTTACATATGTAACGAGAAGCATTGGATGAGAGATTGTCCACATCAAGCTGAGGTTGCGAAATTTTTAAAGAATTCAAGTACCTTAGTGGTGTTGACTGATCCATTTCCGAACCCAGAAACTAATCTGGTTTCAATCGATCATGCTTCCACATCCAAGTGCTTATGCTATCCATCTCAAAACAACAAAATCATGGCTTGATATCGACAAGAAATAAAGATTATGGGAATCCATCATCGTCAAACAACCAGGCTATAGATCAACCTAGTGGTTCGACAACAACTTCGCTAGAAGTTGTTCCACCCATTATTCTTGAATTAAATATAAAGCCTCCAAAGGGAGTAGTACATAAATCAACATTTAATCCTCATTCTCAAGCTGCATAGAATTATAATATAATAGAGGACCTGGCTCAATCACCATCCGCTATGTCGACACTTGAAGTATTGCACAATTTCCCCTCCCAAAAGCTGGATTTGTTATCAGCAATAGGTGGGATTGATCCAGCGGATTCCAATCTTGTGGCCTTTAACCATAAAGGATATAAACCTTAGTTACTAGCCCAACTTACTTTCCTTATACAGTTAAAAGCCCTCAATAAAACTGTCCATTGAACAATAATTGATGAGGGGGCATCTACCTGTATTATGTCAATGAATTGCTGGAAAACTCTTGTTCACCACCCTTGTCGCGATCATTAATGACATTAAAAGCGTTCGATGGAAGAACATACACTCCATATGTGATTTTAAGTAACTTGCAAGTTGAACTGGGGGGGAAGACAGTAGAGGTTGAATTCGAGGTCATTGACAGAAACCTTGATTACAATATCGTACTGTGAAGGCCCTGGATTTATCCTATGGCTTTCGTTGTGTCTGCATATTTTAGTAATATTGGATTTCCCTTCCAAGGTGGAATCATAATATTTGACCAACTAACCTTTTTTCCCAACAGTTCACAAGCTACCGGAAGCATTCCAATTGCTTCAAAATGTCGGAGCAGGTCTCTTAAAAGACCCTTCCTTAATGGGTACTTTTGCCCTCCCACCTCCAACTGGACTCGCAGGGGTGGCCACAGTGGAAACCTATCATATGATCTCTTCTACATCATCTAAGATTAAGAAGAACTTTGACCATTTTGATAGTGTGGATCAGCACGAGGTGTTGCCTCCAAACCCCATAGAATCTTTGTAGCAATCAATTTTCTGGGCCTGGGCGGCAAACCAAAATCAGCACTCAACAAGTATTTGGATAGATAGGTCTCTAGAGTATGGTACCTATTCTGATCCTTGGTCTTGTATACATTCTACAGACAAAGGAATCATCCACTCAATGATGATAGGAGAGATGCCATGGGAAGATTACCACCATCGTTCCCACCTTCAACATAACAATGAAGATTATTCAAGTGACCTTAATCATCCTTCAATTTTTGATTTTTTATTATATACTCTAAATACAGTGGATTCTGAGGGAAATCTGTCCAATATTGAAGAAACTATCACCATTAATATCTCAACCAAACCTAATGTTGTAGAGAATATTCATGCTGGAAATTTACTGTGCTCTCTTTCGCGAATTCAGAGATGTCTTTGCATGGTCATATGACGAAATGCTAGGCATTGACTCGAAATCGTTGAACATGAAATCAAGATGTCTCCATATGTCAAACCAGTACGACAACGGCTTCAACCTGTCCATCCGAAGAAAGCCGCTACCATTAAAGCAGAAGTTGAAAAACTTTTGCATGCTGGTTTCATTTACTCTATTCCTCTCACTGATTGGGTATCAAATATTGTTCCTATAATGAAAAAAAAGGAACAATTAGAGTGTGTGTCGATTAGAGGGATGTAAATCAAGCGTGTCCAAAGGACAACTATCCTACACCCTTCATCGACCAGATAATTGATGAATGTGCCGGATGTGAAATATTTTCATTCATGGATGGATTTTCTGGATACAATCAAATCAATATCTGTCCACAGGACTAGTCGAAGACTAGATTTATATGTCCCTGGGGCACATTCGCGTATCATAAATTACCTTTTGGTTTGAAGAATGCAGGGGAAAATTTCCAAAGGGAAATGAATTACGCCTTCCATGACATCAGACACATCGTTCAACCGTATCTTGATGATCTACTTGCTCATTCGTGAAAGTGGACTAATCATCCGCAACATTTGAGAGCCATATTCCTACGTTGCTGACACTACAAGATACAACTCAATCCGCACAGGTGTGTGTTTTGTGTTGGTTCTAGTTGATTACTTGGTTTCGTAGTTTCTAAGGATGGAATTTGGTTTGACCCATTTAAGGTTTAGGAAATCCTTGACATGCCTCCACCTTCAAATTTACTTCAGATTCGGAGACTCCAAGGGAAAGATAACTTTTTAAGGAGGTTCATTCCACATTATGCTGAACTCGCTAAAGGTTATACACATCTTTTGAAAAAAGGAGTACCCTTCCACTAGAATCAGGTTGTGCAAGCTTCCTTTGATGTTTTAAAAGACTCCCTGATAAAATCATCATTAATGTACACTCCTGACTATCAAAAAGACTTTAACCTGTATCTCGCCGCTGCAGATACAACCATCGCCATGGTTTTAGTGCAAGAAGTTAACAGAATATAACATCATATATTATTTAAGTTGCAACCTTAATGATATAGAAAGAAAGTACTCTTATGTTGAAATGTTGGCTTTAGCAGCCATTCAAGTAGTACAAAGATTTCGACACTATGTTCTCTTTTGCAAGACTACCATTGTGTCAGATTGCAACCCTATGACCTACATTCTATCGTGTCAATTACTAGGGGGCAAATATTCCAAATGGATAGCCATTTTGCAAGAGTTTGATATGGAATTCACCAAATCCAAATCAAAGAAATCTCTCGTCTTTGCAGAGTTACTTTGTGACATTCCATCGTCATCCAATGATTTGACATCCAAAGCATCAATTGTGGATGAGACTCTATTTCTGATATCGTCAAGCAATCCATGGTATGGGGATATACTTGTCTATCTCCAAACCCAAACTTTCAGTCCTAACACCTCTCACTTTGAACAACGGCATACTCGATACCAAGCCAAGGATTACCTGAGCTTGGTGATACACTTTACGTCATGGTGTCGATACAGTTCTATGAAGGTGCCTCATGCATGAGGAGGTCAAAAAAGTTTTGAATGATTGTCATTTAGGTGCTTGTGGGGGGCATCTATTTGGTTATGCTATTGCACAAAATATTTTACGAGCTGGTTACTTATGGCCCACTATATTCAAAGATTGCGTAATTGCAGTCATAAGTTGCCATGCTTGTCAGATATTTGATCGTAAAACCAGATTACCACCTGCACCACTGCATCTAGTAGTTGCTATTGGGCCATTCGCTAAATGGTGCATTGATTTCATGACATGTAACCCCACCTCAGCATGGGGGGCATGGGTATATTATAATCGTTGTCGACTATTTTACAAAATGAGTCGAGACGATGCCTACATTAAACAACAACAACGAAACAACTGCTCTTTTCTTTTTTAACCATGTAGTTTCTAGATTTGGTGTACCACAGGCTATAGTCACAGATAATGGGTTGCATTTTCGCAATCACATGATGATCGAATTGACTGCCAAATTAGGATTGTCCCATGATAGTTCTACTCCATATTATCCACAGGCTAATGGACAGGTTGAAGCAATCAATAAAGTCCTTAAGCGCATGCTACAGAGAATGATTGGAGTCCACAAACGGAATTGGCATTTAATCTTTTACTCGGTTCTGTGGGCATATAGGACTTTGAGAAATGTGACTAGATTCACGCCCTTTCAATTGGTGTATGGTCTGGAAGTTGTCTTACCAATTCAGTGTGAAATCTCATCCCTCAAGCTTGCAATTGATTTTCTTCCCGAAACTTCGGAAGAAGAAGCTTGTTTCTTGGAACTAATCCACTTGGATGAAACCTGTCGTGATGCCACACCAGCCAACGAAGCACATAAGAAACGTGTCAAAGCATAATATTCAAGCCTCGTGTCTTCTCAGAAGGTGACCTGGCCTTGCTTTACGATCAGGACCCAGACAAATTAGGAGCAGGTAAATTCGAACCATTATGGATGGGCCCCTACATTGTTGAACGAATATTAACAAAAGGAGCCTACGAGCTGGTCGATTATGAGGGGATTTCATTATCGTAGCACTGAAACGGGTTGTATCTTAAATTTTTCTATGCTTGATTAAGTATAGTGAGCTTTGTATATATGCTTTTATTACATTTTTATTTTTCTAGAGTTGTCATTTCGGTTAGGTAATCCACTTCACATTTATTGCAGATGTCAGACTTTTTGGAACCATTTGTTGGGTATGCCAATGGAGCTAGTTGTAGTACGCAAAACCTATCTTCTGTAGCCTGGGCCATTTTCGCTCCAAGCGGCAAGTTAGTGAGTTTCAGGGGGATATGTATTGGTCAATCAACGAATAACATCGCTGAGTATAGCACGTTGATTGAACTTCTCTCTGATGTCATTTCATGCGGCATACGACGATTTGTTGTCAGGCTGGATTCACAACTCATCATTCTACAACTTACTAGTGTTTATTCGTTCGGAACCCAGCTATTTATCGCATGTTCTTAAGAGTCAGGATTTTGGAAAGACATTTTGATTCCATTCAATATCAACACATTTCCAAAAAATTAAACACATTGATTGAATCATTAGCAAACTATGTGTTAGATAGACATTTGCAACATTTGTAAAGAAATCATTTTACATCAACATTTGCATCAGGATTGCATAAATTAACCAAAATAAAACTGAAGTATGGGGGTTTACGCAGTGCATTATATTAGATATCATTTTTGGATTCAACTGCGTTAAGTAAGTCATTCACGTATGACCATTTCCATGAGAGGTAGTCGTAACTGACTAATTTCTCATGATTTTTAATAGTTCACTTAGCACTCATTGCATCGGGTGATGCTCACAGGGGTGAAGAAGTGGGATTGAAACTAGTGAAATGTGGAGAACGAATCACATAGCATCAATCATCACTTCCGGGGCTTGCACCCGGTAACCAGGACTTCCCAGGAGGTCACCCATCCCAGAACTCCTCTGGCTCAAGCGCGCTTAACTGTGGAGTTTTTCCCCACAATCAAGCCCACTTAGCTTGCTACCCCATTTGCAAAACCTTAGCAAGTATTGTGCCTCATGAACCATTCAAGTAGAGATCCCTTGACACTTTTTGAATTTAAGTATGGGGGTTTACACAGTGCATTATATTAGATATCATTTCGGGATTCAACTGCGTTAAGTAAGTCATTCACGTATCACCATTTCCATGAGAGGTAGTCGTAACTGACTAATTTCTCATGATTTTTGAATAGTTCACTTAGCACTCATTGCATCGGGTGATGCTCACAGGGGTGAAGAAGTGGGATTGAAACTAGTGAAATGTGGAGAACGAATCACATAGCATCAATCATCACTTCCGGGCCTTGCACCCGGTAACCAGGACTTCCCAGGAGGTCACCCATCCCAGAAACTCCTCTGGTTCAAGCGCGCTTAACTGTGGAGTTTTTCCACAATAACGCCCACTTAGCTTGCTACCCCATTTGCAAAACCTTAGCAAGTATTGTGCCTCATGAACCATTCAAGTAGAGATCCCTTGACTCTTTTTGAATTTAAGTATGGGGGATACGCAGTGCATTATATTAGATATCATTTTTGGGATTCAAC
>APFE030942251.1:87936-111572 GCA_000404065.3 Pinus taeda
ATCCACATTTCACTAGTTTCAATCCCACTTCTTCACCCCTGTGAGCATCACCCGATGCAATGAGTGCTAAGTGAACTATTCAAAAATCATGAGAAATTAGTTAGTTACGACTACCTCTCATGGAAATGGTCATACGTGAATGACTTACTGAACGCAGTTGAATCCCAAAATGATATCTAACAAAATAAAACTCGGAAAATAAAAAATATACAATTGTTTATAGTTTTTACAAAATGTTTTGTGTCCAAGACAAAATTGGTCATCTGACCAAGAAAATCAAAATGAAAGAGAAGAGCATCCTAGACTAATGATGCTGGTGATAACATGTCACCGCCTGTGCAATCATACGCAAGAGCCTAGTTCATCGACTCAGCGCGCCAGTAGTATGGCGCTGTAACCTCAAAGGTAACTCATCGATCCTGACATCCTGAATACTGAGAGTGAGGCCCTCGATCTGATCCTATAACACTGCCAGGGTCTCCGATATGTCCAGATCCCGAAGGATGACCCTCCCTACAGCCTCTCATGCTTGAGCATCATCGGCTTCCCATGGGCGTGCCACTAGTCACATTGGTACAATATCTGCACACACATATAAGTTTGATTAGCCTTGGTAACATTAAAAATCACAAAAACATTATAAAATTGATAAACAAAGATTTGGTCGAATCATTTTACCTATGGCACTCCACTGTTCGCCAGCCGGTAATACCAAATTCAGGTCACCTCAGAAGTCCATCCCGACGTATGGATACTCTGCAAATACCATCTCTTGACGGTGGAACCACTCAAAAAAAGCATCAGAGAAGGAAATCTGTGACTGACTAGCATGTCTGGCCATAATATCGACCCACCTCTGCATCCGTGGTTCCCTCGGTGTTGGAAATCCCAATGAAATGTTATGAGGCTGCATCAGTGGAATCCTCTCTAAAGCAAAAGCAGTCAATATGGATCCGTAGCCAAAATTCTTGGTACTTCCATTCTTTACTTTGGAGAGTCCTTATTTTATGACAGGAAGTACCGCCTCACATCAGTTGAACACCTTCGATTCTAGGCATTCCAGGGCATACTACCCGTAAGATCTATTGGCCAAATGAATGGCCACGCTGCCAACCAATCTAACAAAGGTAAATAAAATGGTCCTCAAGGGCTGATCAGTGACATCCTGGATATTGATCTTGCCATCTCTACTGGGCTAAGATCCATCCCTACAAATCTGATGGATGTAATCTTTCACGGATTCACCCCCACGAGCGAATCCTGAAAGTGAAAGAGGGGCACCATGCCTCGACAATCCCATCAGAAAGTAGATGTCCTCGACTGTCAATGGAATAGATTTACCTCTGATCTGGAATACCTAGTCAGTCGGATCCCAAGCATCGAGAAAATACTGCAAAAAACTAATCTGTTGCCTCATGCTGGATATGCAGAAGAACTTCAACAAACCATAGTTTCTTAATGCAGTAACTGTGCCCTGGTCATGTAAAGCAATCATGTCCTCTTCTTCATGTTTGCTTCACACCATGTGACAACCATCTTGATCCAACAAAAATCTGACATGTAAAAAAAGATGAGTTAGGATCTAAATTTGAGCAAAAACAGGAAAAATTTGATGAAAAACCACTGAGAAAGATGCCTTTCTGCGCCCATTGCACCCTGCCTTTGAGCAAGGTGGGATGCATACTGATTGACCAGTTGGTAGCTCAGTATGAATCACACCTTTCGATATTGACTAGGTGCGATGATTGGGGAATGAGATCTTTAAATCCCAAGGGCCCAAAAATGAGAAAAAACTTGCTCAGATTCAAGGAAAGATGGAATAAAAGTGAAGAGCTTAGGGTTAGCTCCTACCTAGTCCCGACGGCATAAAGAATAGTCCACCTGATCTCCCAAAATATTTTGGTGAAATTTGAGGGGGAAAACCACTCCAGAGCTCCAAAATCACAAATTTGAAATGAAATGATGAAAGTGAAAGGTAAAACTACTTTTTTATGGTTACTATTCATGTAATTCAAGTAAAATGTTAGTTTTAGTTCATTTTTCATATATGTTGATTTATAATTAATTTTATGGAGTGATTGAGTAAATTGAACGACTGAAAAAAGAATCTGATGTGCTAAACAGTGAATTGAACATCTTTGACCACCAATTCAAGCATGATTTTGTCATTTCTAGCTTATTGACACCGAGCATAGTTCCCCCATGGTTTAAGCTCATTAAAAAATAAACCTACCACCGAGCATAGTTCCCCCATGGTTCAAGCTCGTTAAAAAATGAACCCACCTGGAGTAATTAACCTTTGTGATTGCCATGCTATTAGCCTTTTGAGCCTCCGTTGTGTACCTCCCATCACCTCCATTCTTTGGGCCGATCATACACTTCCACTTGGTTGTTTACCCTTTTTGAGGAACAATTGTGATGAGTGGTCTTGTTAGCCAACCTCTTCATAGAATTCACCATGTTTCAATAAGTTCCAAAATTACTCGGAACCAGTTGTTACCCCAGACACCACTCGTTCCTCAAAACGAGTCTCCTTTAAACTCTTTTCAGACTCGTTAAAAATGAAAAGATTGTCAAGAAATTGGCCTTTCCAACTCATTAAAGTGATTGGAAATGCCATCCCTCTTGTACATTTTAATCTTTTTCAGACCCGAGGGATTATCTCATGAAAATTTTTGAGCGCTTGTCTTTTTTGGCTTGTTAAAGTGATTAGAAAATTCATTCCTTTCATATTATTTTATCCTTTTTTGGACTTAAGGGATTATTCAACGAAAAAGAACTAGTGGAGTCTCCTTTTCGTCGCTTTTCAAACTCTCTAAATATGAAAAGGACCAAGTTATCTTTGTCGTTAAACTCATTAAAACAATAGCGACAAACTTGTCCACCTAGACAAGAACGAGTTTCATTGTCGCCAGACTCGTTAAAACATAGCGATAGGTTTGCCCAAAGGGAAAATTATATAACAAGCATATGTTATCCTCCTCAATCTTGCCAAAAATAAAGAGGTACTAGTCAACAATGACTGGGGAAAAAGGGAAGAAAACTTGAAGAAATTTATGGTAGCAGGTCGCTCTTGAACTTGACACTTTCACTCCATCACCATTATTGAGTTAGGTTCAGTTATTTCGTTCACTAGTCATCCAACTATTGGTCTTCCACACCATCCATATTTTGGGGTTAAAACTACCAATCCATCTCATTGTCGCCGACATGTTCAAGAGAAGACATTCAATTGAGAAACCACAAAACCAGTTAATGCCTTGTCCATTGCAATACCTTCAACCTTCATTTTTCATGACCGCCATTCCTGAACCTTGTGTCGTCAAATCGTTTTCACCTCCATAAGTCATTTCCTTCATTTCATGTTGTAGATGTGGGATACATTAGGGCCCTCCTACGATGGGTCACTTGTCGAAATCAACACATTATCCAAGAAGTCGAATTAGAAACAACCCTTTCAATACTTTGAAGCTTGCATGCCTCAATGGCAAGTTTCTCATTTCCGGCGACAGGTTGACATCAATGGCCTTTGACCAAAAGATTTTGCGCGGTGTTCGACATCAGATCATATATTCACACCACATGAATCTTGCTGTAGTACCTTGAGGGTCATCATCATTATCGGTGATTCCTCTTGCTTCTGTTAACATCTCACATTATTGGTTGGTAATCAGGCGATGTCATTCCATGTTCAACTTCAGAACATCTTTTCACATGGATCGACTTGTACATTGGATGAAGATTGAACGAGTTTTGAAGACCCCGGATCTAGTTTCATCCATTCAAGCTGCGATATATTCAGGGATATAATGACATCAAATGTACACAGAAGCTGTATAAATGGTCATCCAAACTAAGAATGATGACTCTACAACTAAAGAATCACCAGTCTGGATATGTAGACGAATATCAGTTCTATGTACATGAAATGAATTTATAAAAGATGAGCATGGGAATTCCCGCCTCAGCTAGAACATGAAAATTATATGATGATGATGTATTGTATTATATCTTATACAGGTCACCTTCTAGTTCGAAACCTCGGATCCTCATGATAAAGCATTTCACCCGACATCAAGATTTACGACTTCATGCATTAGGGGGTAACTGCTATAGACATATTTGGGCACTTCAACCCAATCTTATAAGTCAATAAACTAGGGCTCTTATAACCTTGAAAGTGTTGTTTCAAACCCTAAAAGATCATGGTCATCTGATTACATCATTACCCAAAATTTCCACCTGAAAAGCCATCCAGAATTAGCCTAAACTGGACCATACTAACTGCTCCACTGTCAAGGTGCGATGCATACTAACTTCTACACTAGCCAGGTGTGATGCATATTGATAAGGCCTTTTGTAGGGTGCGATGAGCGAGGATGGACAAATTTCTGAGACAATATTCTAAGTGGATGCCCAGGGAATCTTCTAGAAACTTCTCCTATGACACTTGCCTCTCTGAATTCGCCCAGGGATGAGTAAGAGATCCAAGAAATCTCTATGCAACAAGTGGAATGACACTAATCAAAACCCCAGATATGACTCACACCCTTGCACACATCTATAAATGGATTCCTCATCTAAGAGATCCAGAGGCTGGAATATTGTGAATTGCAAGGAAGTGTTGATATTTTGTGTTTGAGATAAGAGCATTGTATTGTTGGTGTGATTTGCTATTTCATGAGGTGAAGAGGGCTTGATGCTGGGAGGATGATGCTAGATCAGACAACTGGGTTGCAATTCTCCCTTCTATTTAATAAAGTTCTTCAAGTTTTCTTCCATATAATTGTGCACTTGTGAATGTTATTGTTTGTGAATGCCAATTTATGTTCATTATATATATGATTTTGTAGTGTTTATGTTACAATATATCAAGATGCTTTGATGGTTCTTTGCTACTGTGTTTCTACAGGTACTCTTCAAGTAGGATAAGTACAGAGAGGAGTTACGAGCTCTGTCAAGGGGGAGAAAGATCGAGCAAAGGGTTAAGTGAAAGTTCCAGGTTAGTCCTCTCATCCTTCTCTTTTCTATTGTGCACAGAAGAAATCGTTGAATTACTTTGAACTGTTGTTTCTAGGGTAGCTACCAAACCTAGAGGGCTAGTCGATCGAAAGACACTAGTTTTCCGAGAAACATGGGGCTTTCTCAAATGAGCTGTGATTAGTAACATCAATTTGAAATAATTTTGGTTCCTTGCATTTATGACCCAGGGAGTATTTCTCATCACAGTAGTAGCACAATCCTTGTTTTCTTCGTTTAACCATTTCTTCTGGAGACACCTTTTGAACCTTAAGTGTTTGGGTAGGTCCCTGAGCCTGGGTGGGATGCCCCTTGGCTATGAAATTTGGATGAGTAGATTGGGCAGCTAAGGCAAGTTCCACCTCAATAGACTTGATGCAAGTGTCTATCCATGTAGGTGGGTGGTGCATCTAGAAATGTGCTTGGATGGCTTCTTTGAGACCACTGATGAAACATTCAAAGTAGAATTCATCTCCTAGACCTTCTGTTCGGATGACCAATGAACACATATTTTATTAAATTTGGAATTAAATGATGAATCTAGAATTTAAAAATAACCAAAAACCTCAATTCTATTGTTGTCATTGTAATAAAAAAATTTCAAATTTAATGAAATATGTGTTATTGTCTCAAAGGCTGAAATGTAGTATTTTACTGTGCTTGTCTATCGGAGCTTTGTAAGACTACCCAATAAATTAGATTCTCTGTCAAAGCAGTCACAAAGGGATTTTGAGAACACGTGCAAGGTTATGTTCTTGGGATAACATTTCACATGCCATTACCACCATTGCCATCTCTCTTGGTCCAAGTAAAGGGCTCCCACATGTAGTTTAGTTTGATCATCCGGATATCATTCAGAGTGAAATATTGTTCCATTTGTGCTACCCATGCTACTGGATTAGAGCCATCAAATTTATACATGTCCAACTTGGGTGGCCAAGGTTGGGAATGTTGGTGATTTCCATGGAAGTGAATATGATGGCTAGATTCTCCTTCGAGGTGTTCATCAATACTATGCACCTCTTGATGAAACCCCAAAATGCTCTTAGTGAGTTGTGTAATCATTGCTGCAATTTTTTCCAGTTGGTCCTTGAAATCATCCAACCTTGTTTCAAGGAACTTGATATTCTCATTGGCCATGACTTGAACTCTAGTTTCTACCATACAGAGATCTCGGTCACTTGAAGTCACTCCAAAAAAAATTCAGGATCGCTAGAAAATTGAAGCTAACAAGTGAATGGTACCACTGGGATTAGCTCACCGTCCTGAATATTATGGGCTAAGTCTCTTGTAAAATTAGGTCCGTACTATAGCAACAAAAAGCCTCACTGTGTAGAGAGTCAGATATTCCTGCAAAACTCCAACTGCTGAGTGTGAGTTGCGTTGCAGCAGTAGAACCCCAACTATTGGATCTAACTGGTGCGTCGTCGACATAACCCCAACTGCTAGATCTGAATTGTATTGTGGTAGTAGGAACCCAACTACTAGATCTGAATTGTATTGCGGCAATAGGACCCCAACTGCTAGATCTGATCTGGAAGATAAGATAATGGGAAATATTTAGATAGCAGAGGGAATTATGGTCACAAAGGAGGGTCATGTGCTACAGATCACAATATACATAAGGGTCCAACAATAGTACTTGGCCCAATCTTTCAGGGCACTAACTAAGGAGGATCAACCGTAACCTTAGCCGTCCTACTCAAATACCCTATCGTACGTGCGAGTAATCTCCTTGAGCGTTGTTCTCAATGTACTGTAGTAGTGAGACAGTCGACAAATTATCTAAGGCGAGGTTTCAGGTGATCCTAGAGGGATTTTGATATAACCAAAGGGTACGTGGAAGTGTAGTCCATGCGTGGTTCTATCTAATGCGCTACTACTTGAAGGGGTACCCTCAGGGGTTACAAGGGAGTCCAACAGGCGTGACAACCTCTTGTATTTCCTGCATGCATGGATCCCCAAATCCGCAGGTCTATGCGCTCAACGACAAATCTCGTGGTTTAAAGACGCTAGAACACATCTCTAGCCTAAAAATTTTTCTGTAAAAAAATGGAGGTACTACCAACCCTGGAAAGTGTTCTGATACCACTTTCTATGCTCTTGACTTACAAGAATTCCAAAATGCCAAATATGCAAAGAAATACAACCCATAACACAAAATAAAATGAGAAAAAAATAGCAAGTATTTTATTATTCAAAGATAGATGCAATGTTCACTGGCCTATTAGAGGGGGAAACCTCCAGTAGAGTAGAGCTCGATTACAAATATGTCTTGATGATCTTTACCTTCTAACTATGACTATTTATAGCTAAATGACCTCCAAAAAGCTAACAACTAGTGGTCCTTTGCATAACATGTGTCAACCACTTTATTTATTAATTATGGCCCGTTTGCAACTAACTATGGTCCCTTTCTTAAATGTGGGTCAACCACTTACAATTATTAATACGAGCCTTATTGACTCTTTAACTAATTATGACTATGACTCAGCCCCATTGGGTTTATCACATAAATAAAGGGGTTAGGGTTGGGCCCTAACACATATTCCTCTAGTTATCTCATTACATGTTAGCAATCATATTTCTAATATCAAAATAAATATCAGGTGTACATTGAAGATATATATTTAAAATGATTGCACCTTTATAAATATCTACATATGCACATCTATAAGACTTGATGTTTTCCATTTTAATTTATACCCCTCTATGATTTCAAGCTCCTTGTTAGTTGATAATGAAGCCTAAATAAAAAAAAATAAAATAAAAAAAAAAAAAAAAAAAAAAAAAAAAAAAAAAAAAAAAAAGAAAAAAAAAAAAAACCCAACCAAAACCTCGAAATATGGTCATGAAGGTTTCTCACAATTTCCAAGCAAGAAAATAAATTGACTTCTGAGCATTTTCAAAGGAAACATTAGTATGTTCTACATTGGGCATCCTTTATTTGATCAAGTAATGTTGAAGGTGTTTAAAAATTGATATGTCTACTAATGGAATTAAAATTAGTGTTAGGTATAAAATTTTAGCAGAGGTTTTCTTGGAAGGAGTTGGATTATACATGTTTGCAATTTTTAACAATTAGTTTAATTGAACCCTAGGCTATGTAATTTAGTTAGTATCTTCTCAATTTTGGTTTAAAATTCCTAGTAGAAGGTTTTAAACTTTTAATTATATTTTTCTTTCATAATCTAGTATGAATATTGTTCAATCTTATTGCTTCCACATCATGAGTTTGACACTGAGTCAAAATTACATTATATGGTTGTTTCACATAGAACTGTGTTTTGTGTAGTATTTTATTGTGATGCTATGGATTTTAGTTCCTCAAAATTTTATGTGCATGTAGACAAAGTTGATCATTGAACACTTCCATGACGTGTTGATGCTAAATCTATTGAATGTCCATTGATATTCACCCATATATGTGATTTTTTTTACAAGACAATATATTTGTGATAGAAGCATAATATTTTAGGTTCTTGTGGTATATGCTTGTGGTTATGATGTTAAGAGTCAATAAGTGGAACTTATTTAGCATAATCTAGGAAATCAAATAGGATGATCTAGGTTAATGCTCGCACATGACATTATGGTGGAATTTATTGCCAATATGACTTGGAGCTCACATATAAGTATGAAAATAGTCCATGCTCTTCTCCTAAACTTGAGAAGAAATGTTTTGGAATTGGTTTTAAGGGAAAGATATCCCTGACTTCTTATGTTGTATTCTTATATTGAAATAAATAAAGGAACATGATTACATATGATAAATAAGTTAGTCATATTATGGAATAAAAAAAAATAGAGTCTTAGTGTTCAATGGACCTTTTATTCTCTATAATACTGATGGTTAGTAAGGTGGGAACTTACAGTGAAATTGAGAATTAATTTTCTAAGATGTTTCCAATTAATGTTGCTTTGTTAGTGTAAAAAATAATTTCTGCTAGCATGATCTACTTAGATTATTGTTTTCTTCATATCTTGTGCATGATGGCCAATGATTAGTTGTAGTGTTAAAAGCTGTTAACCTCACTTTCCTTTCTTATACAACATGTCTGCTATTAGTTCAACTTCCAGGGATGTTTCAAGACCCCCTTTTCTAGTTTCAAATGAATGATTTTTTTGCCAAAACCAATTTAAGGAATGGAAAATTGTAAGTTTAATTTTTGAAAAGAAAGCACAAAATATCCTCTTCTTGCCAAGTTATTTCAAATCATTGTGAATTTTGTCTTTGGGAATTAGTTTAAATTATAAAGAAATAAATTACCATACAAATTAAGAGAAAATATCTCTTATGCTTTCTTCTAGACACAATTACTTCGAGAGAGGCTTCCTCCATAACTACCGTAAGGGGAAAAGGCCTTTGGAATGTACATAAAAGACATAAAAAGTACATATTGATTATGAAACTTCTGAAGAAGAGTAAATCATAGTCAAGCAGACACCTAGGCCTAATTTAGAACTGATGAGACCTATTTTCAAATATACTAATGTCATTACAAGTTTTCGACTCCCTTTTCCAAGATTCAAAGATTTGCATAAAATATTTCATATAGAATACTATACTAACATTTACTCATAATGATATAGAAATGAGGGGGTAGGTGATATAGTCTCATAAATATAAGAAATTATTTCTCAATACATTCTATTGTAGCAAGGATGTGAAGCATGTCTTGTTTAGAGTCCCTCTCTCATGTAGATGCACAGAACATACTTGCCATATGATTTAGAGAGATATTAGAAAGTGATACAAATATATGTATACATGATCAAAGGTTATATTTAGTATTTTAACAAATAACATGACACTAAGAAGATCCTCTTTAGCTGGTGGGTATAGGACAAAAGGTTTTCAAGAAACCATATGGGTTTTATTCAACATTAACTTTAGAGCTTAATGTGTATACCATGGATCTAATAGATAAATTATATGGTGAAAATGATTGTACATATTTCAAAGATGCCTAGTTACAAATGGTATACAGAATTGTTACCGTTGGTCATGTGTTAAATTGGGCAACCATTCTTTCTTATTTTTTAAATATAATGATATAGAGGGTAGAAAAGGCCAGGTAAAGCGAACTTGGTTCCCACATTTTATATGGTCCCTTACCTCATGGATATGATTTGGGTACTGAATGTTTTCTCTAGTGTAAAATTAAGTTGGGCATATCTCAAAGTCCTTAGTGTATGTGTATTTTCAATTAATATGGGAAAATAATACAAGAAACATTATGCAACAATTTGTGATCAAGTCTTGGCTCCTCTTTATTAGCACATTACTTGGAAGGAAAGCCTAACATTGACTAATTATGCTATGAAGCTCATTAGATACATAGAGAATTGGTATGTGTAGGAAGAGTACAACTATATGAAAATTTAGAGTGTTATAATAGCTCCTCATTTGCTGCCTAGGCATGTGCCCAATTAACAAGTTTTGGATGAAATAAAATATCAAACAATATTTCATTGTTTGAGTGCTTAATCAAAGAGGATTTTTTTATTTTTTTTTTTTTTTTTTTTTTTTTAATTTTTTTTATTCCTTACAATTTTTGTTTAGGGCATAATTCTTTAAAATATGTAAAGCAAGTCAGAAATAACTCAATTTTATGTTGGAATATCATTTCTCCCAAGGTTAATTTAGAAGGCATGACCCACTTGGACTTGTCTAAACACTGCGAATTGATTTCCCTCTCCTAACTATATACTCAAAAGTAATGTAATTATGAAATTACATTTGTCCATGATATATATAAATTATTAGGCTTGGGCCTATGGTACAACCTATTATAGTGGGAGATCCGTGGAAGTGATTCTTGTGGTGATAAGGAAATGGTAAGAAATTTGAAGAGGGATATTAAGAAATTCAATAGGTAGAGTTTCAAGCTATGGAAGCTCAAAATTGAATATTTTTTGGTGGACAGAGATAAATGGATCAATGTGGATTTCGCTACTGCACCAGAAAGGATGTCAATAGAATACTGGACCAAGTTGGATCAAAAGGAAAAGAGCACAATATGATTGTCTCTTAGATTCAATATCAATGAATGTTTTAGGGGAAGCTACACGATAGGATTTGTGGGGTAAGTTAGGGTATTTGTATCAATCTAAAACCTTGGTGAACAAATTATTCCTCCAAAGAAGCTGTATAACCCAAGGATGAAGGATGGATGCTTAGTGAAAGAGCATTTGAATGCTTTCAATACTGTGGTAAGTTAGATATTATATTTTGATATTAGGATTTTAGATGAATTTAAGTGCATTATTTTGTATGTTCTCCACTAGACTCATGGGATAGTCAGGTTGTTCCCATAGTTAGTAATATAACTATAAAATTTGATGAAATAGTCTCATAGTTGTTATTGGAAGAGATGAGACATAAAAGCATGGAAAAATAGAATGAATATGCCTTTTTTGTAAGAGAATTATCCCAGAGTAAAAATACAAATAAGTACTTGAGTGGGAGATCTAAATATAGAGTAAGATTTAAATTTGTAGGTAAGTTTGTAAAGGTATGTTGGAGATGTACAAAAGAATGACATTACAAGAAACATTGTAGATCTAAAATTCTTGAGAAAGTGAAGGGATACAAAGATGCTCCTTTTGTAGAAGCAGGGGATATGCACTTGGATTATCCAAGTACACACATAGATCATAAGGCATGGTTGGTTGAATCAAGTACATTCTTTCATATGACTCCTAAACGGGATGGTTTTGTGAGTATAACATATTCGATGGTGGTGATTTTTTCTTAGGATGTTAATAGCCAGAATAATAGGTTGAGGAGAAGCGTTGAAGCTCATGAGTGGAAGGATTAGAAAATTCCTTGGGGTTCTACACATCCCAATATTAGCCAATTTGTTTATTTTTGTAAGAAAGATGAGTGATGCAAGTGTAAAAATAGTGTTTAAAAAGGATACTTGCATGATGGTTCAGGGAGAAATGGTATTACTAAGGGGAGCTCATATTGGAACTATACATAATTTGTTGGTAAGAACTGTAAGTGATGGGTTCACAAATTTTATTTTTCCTGAGAATGGAGTAGAAAAGGGAAAAACTCTTGTATATTCTGTATAAATGACTATTTTGTGGCAACAAAGACTAGGAAATATCAGAGAAAAGGAATTCAAGTCCTACATTGTAATGATATGGTAGGTTGGAATAAACAAGGGGTGGTGGGGGGGGGGGGGGGGGTTGAATTGGTATTTACAATTCAATAAATTTTCAACTTCATAGTCAGATTTATATACACTACTTCGTGAAGTGAACTTGTGTGTGCATGCAACTGTTATTAAGGAAACCAATGTATACCTAGAGAACTTGTGATTTAGTTATTTCATCATGTGTTGATCTTTAATCAATGCATTAGTACTTTATTAAATAGTAACTATGTGCATTAATAACAGAATAAACCATCACACATAATCAACACACATGAACATCAAGATTTAAGGTGGAAACCCAATGCGAGAGAAAAACCACCTGTTGCTATCATCTCTGTCTTCTTTTTAATATAAATAAAATCTGGTTACAATCTTGTACTGGTGTAGACTCATACCAGTATGCAGGCACCCACCTATATAAGGCTATAACCTTCTCTCGTTATCCAACTTCTACTAGAAGGGAGCTACAACCCCCTAGTTCTTGTACTAGCCCATATGTTTACCAGTACGTAGGCGCTGGCCTACAGAAGGCTACAACCTTCACTTTTCCTCTAGGGACCACGTTTCATAAATTTTTAGACTAGATGCTCCTGGTACATGAAAACACAATATGAAGGCCTCGTTTCATCAAATTTTCACACTAGACCCATCAGAAACTTTGAAGTTCAAACTCTATAATAATAATTGCATCAACCAATAATTAGTCAATTTAAATAGTTAGATCACTGTCACCAGAACACTGTGCTGAACCTAGAAAATAACATCATCATTCAGAACCAGCTGCAACCTTAAAAATCATACATCAGAATTTATACACTACTTTAATGGATCCAACCTGCATGTATACACTACTTCCTTTAACCAAAATTGTGTATACCTCCAAAACTACTGAATCATAAAAACTTCTGAATCAAATATGTACCAACCAGTAATATTTTGAACATCTACTATCAAATTATAGAGATCTAGATAGTCAACAATAAAGATCACCCTTCTCACTTAATCAACCAATCAATCAGACTCAATCTCCATATGCATTCAATTCTACTTTCAGATCTAAGAAGACATCATTAATAGACAATAGTAAACCAAAAACACTGATCACATAAATCAGTCATTTCTGAATAACAGACTTTTCTTTTGGATACACTACTTGGAAGCTTCGAACTAGCGTGTATACACGCCTTCACCAAGGTGAACCAGTGTATATATCTACAAATACTAACTTACAACTTCGCTGCTATTCCAGATTTCGGACATACCCAAATCATGACATTTAAAGAATAAAACATGTGTAAGTAAT
The DNA here is from genome assembly GCA_000404065.3 of Pinus taeda. NCBI lineage: Eukaryota > Viridiplantae > Streptophyta > Pinopsida > Pinales > Pinaceae > Pinus > Pinus taeda. Next base: position 101,428 of record APFE030942251.1, read on the forward strand.
CAGATCTAGCCCAACCAATATCAGATCATTCAATGATAAGTCACTTTAGGTCTCATGATCCTGATTCAACATTGAATTCAAGGTGCACACAATATTTTAAATTATATTATAATCGTAGCCCCTGCAACATAAAATATACTTTAGATAGAAGTATCTTTTAAAAACCATTTCACTTTCACACTTGACCCTTTGATCTTCTCCTCCTTATATAGTTTATGGCCTTTCTCAATACCTCAGACCAAAACAACACTTAAAACCTATGGAATTCTTGGACGAGATCAAATAGTTGTTACTCCACTCAATATTGTGGGCTAATACCATGATATTTATCCTTGGCATTATTTAATCTTGTATTTCCTTGATTTTCCAACCCATACATGCTTTTCCTCTTGTGGAAGTGTGTGCATACGTATACACTCTTTTTGTTCTGTGAATTCCTGTGTATACGCTGCTTTGACAAGGTGAACCTGCGTATATTGCTTAAACTACTTTACAACATCCTTTTCCTCCAAATTCTTGATTCTGATAAGTAGACCTTTGTTCCAACTTCCTGTGCTTCCTATGAATTGACATGTTACAAGGTGAGTTTCCCTTGATCAAATATGAATTGACCTGTGAGTGAGTTGCCATCAAGGACAACACCTGTATCATAAGGCCAACGATCTCCCCCTTTGGACTTGAGGGCAACCATATTGGTGTTAGTTCAAGCTGTAGAACCTATTTGAGATATCAAGCAACATCAAAATTGATTACTTCAAGCTGTAGAACTTGTTTGAGATATCAAGCACCACCAAAATACTCTCTCCCTTTGACATCAAGGGAAAAGGGCAGACCAAGATATTCTCCTCCTTTGAGATACACTATGATGTCCATGAGCCCCCTGAGTACATGATCCTTCTGGTTCTTCAATATAAAATTATTCTTCTAAATCTCCATTAAGAAAAGCTAATTTTACATCCATTTGATATACTTTGAATTTCTAAAACTTGAAAGAGAAAGAAACATTCATATGGCTTCAAGTCTAGAAACATGTGCAAAAGTTTCTTCAAAATCTATACCTTCTTGTGAGCATATCCTTTAGAAAAAAGTCTTGCTTTATTTCTAATAACCTCTCCATTTTCATTCAATTTATTCTTGAATATCCATTTCGTTCCTATAACATTTTTATCAAGAGGTCTAGGAACTAGTTCCCAAGTATCATTCTTCTCAATTTGGTCAAGTTCTTCATCCATTGCCTTAACCCAACATTCATCTTTGCTAGCTTAATTAAAATTTTGTGGTTCTATGGAGGATAGTAATGCTAGATAACTGGAAGTTCCTGCAAGAGTTCTTCTTGTCTATACTCCAGACCCTTTTTCTCCTAGAATTTGAGATTCAGGATGATTCTTTTGAACATACCTGGATGGAGTCTTTTCCCTGTTAGTTGTATCTGCTTCTGATGCTTCATTGGTTTATTCCTCTATATCATTTTGATTTGATACAGGAAAGCATTCACCATCTTCCTGATTGTCATCTTCCTTTGTTGATTTCATATGTTCTATATTTCTGCATGCTTCATCAATTAATACATCAATGAATTCAACAATTTTTCCAAGTCTCTTATTATAACATTTGTATCCTTTAATTCTAGATGAATAACCAAGAAGAATTCCTTCGTCTACTCTAGGTTCAAACTTACCAAGTTTTTCATTAGTATTCCTGATGAAACATTTGCTTCCAGAAAATCTAAAGTGTTTTATAGTAGGAGGCTTACCATACCGAATTTCATATGGAGTTTGATCACTATTCATCTGAACATTAGCTTTGTTGAGAATATTTACAATAGTAAATGCGCCTTCACCCCAGATGGTGGCAGGAGTTCCAGATTCATCAAGCATAGATCAAGCCATTTGTTGGATTGTTCTCTTAATTATTTCCACTATGCCATTTTGTTGAGGAGTTATGGCAACAAAGAATTTCCTTTGTATTCCACGTTGTTCACAAAAATAAAAGAATTCATTTGATATGAATTCTCCCCCTCGATTAGATTTGAGAAACCTGATTTTTCGATTTGATTCATTTTCGACTAAAGCTTTGAAGGCTTTAAACTTTTCAAATTCTTCATCTTTATGCTTTATCAAACCAATCCAACACATTCTAGAAAAATCATCAATGAATAAAATGAAGTATTCTTCTTCGTGGGGTGACTTTTTCCTTGTTGGCCCACACAAATTAGTATGGATGAGTTCAAGAGGCTTAATTGCTAATCCTTCTTTCTCATTAAAATGAACTCTAGTTTTCTTACCGACTTGACATGGTTTGTAAATGGTATTTTCTTGGATGCTGGTATCTGGAAGACCATGACTTGCCTTGAGCCTGCATGCTCTTCTTATTTTAGAAAATATTAGATGCCCCAACATTTTGTTCCACAAACAATTTTCATTTTTTTTTCTTATATAGCATTGTTTTTTCCTCCTTTTAGTATATATAGATTTATTAGACTTCTTGTACCTTTGATTATGGTCTTTCCTGTATGAAGCTCACGAACCACACATCCATTTGATCGAAACACAACTTCATTTCCTTGATCCAACATTTGAATGACACTCAACAAGTTATGCTTTAAACCATCAAAATACATGACATTTCTAGATTTAACCTTTTCTTTAAAATGAACAGAACCTTTACCTTTAATGGCAGCTGGTATGTCATTTCCAAAGGAGACATTATTTTCATTTTCTAAAGCATTATATGAATGAAGTTTATCTTTATCACCTATCATGTGTTCAGAGCATTCTCTCTCAATGTACCACTAATTTTCTTGTCCTTCTGCAAACAGAGCTATGCCACATATTTCCAATTAATATTCCTTCTTTCTCCATACCATGGGATTTGATTATGTTTGCTCCTTTTGAATTGTTGGCTGAAATTTTCTCCTGCATTCAGATTCTTCATGACCAAAGTTATTGAAAAACGAATATTCAATTTCATCTTCAAGAGGAGAAAAGATATTATAAGAACTTTTCTTGATTCCTATTTCGCTTATTTGATTTCGTGCTTCTATAGTCATGATAGTTTTGTAAGAAACACATTGAGTAGACTTATGACCAAAGTTATGGCATGAAAAGCATTGTCCATTAAAGAAGTTTTTGTGATCAAAGAATATTTTGGTGTTGTTTACCTTTTGGTTGATGCTTCTATTGATGTTCATCCTTGGATTAAATTGAGCATGATTTACCTGATAAGTACTTTTAGTCTTTTGCTGACGATTGACATACTGTTCACTGGTCTTTGCTGCATCAAGATAGCTTCTGGTGGTGACTGATGGATTTTGTGATTGGGATGATTCTTCGTTATATCCAAGACTAGTATTTATAAGAGGAGATCGCCAAACCTTGATGATTTCATCTAAGGTTTCTGATCCTTTAGAAAATCTAAGATTAAGAGATTTTTTCTTCTCAAGTTCTTTTCTTAGACCCACTACTTCACATTCTAATTTTTCATTGTGTTTTTCTCTTTCAGTGAGTTGATGTGTCAAAGTGTCTATGATCATATTCTTTTCTTCCACACAGATTTTGAGTTTATTGATTTCTTCAACAAAATATTCCTCTTCTAATGCATCCATGAAGTCATCATTGTCATAAGCCATGAGTAGTTTAAAATCTTGTTCATTTTCATCTTCATCACTATTAGACAATCCATCACCATCTTCATGAGTATAGTATCTTCTTCTATTAACAAACTATTTTCTATTACTTTTTGTAGACTCCTTTCCTTTTTCATGATTTTATTTATGAGGACATTTTGCAGCATAATGGCCAACTCTGCCACAAGCAAAGAATTTGAATGGAATCTTACCTTTGAATCTTCTAACCCTATTGAAGCTTCTTGAAAAAGTTTACCTCATCTTCTTTTGAAATATATTCTGATTCATTGAGATCTTCCTTTTATTTTCCCCTTGCTGAAGCTTTGAAAGATACTTCTCTAATATCTGATGAACCTCCTTTCCTCATTTCAAATGTAGTTAAAATTCATGAAGTTGAACAACAATAATAGATTGAAGATCCTGCTTTTCTTTTATGACAGATGCTTTTGACTCAAATTTAGAAGACAAAGATATCAAATTTTTCTCTACTAAAGTAGCCTCTTTTATTTCTTCATGCTGATTCTTCATACGACTGGCAATCTCATCTACCCGTAAAAAGTAACTAGCAATACTTTCATTAGTATGCATCTTGAGAGTTTCATATTGAATTCTAAGAGTTTGGAGCTTAGCACGTTTTACCTGAGAGTCTCCTTCGTATCTCTGAATGATTTTATCCCATATTTCTTTAACTGTCTTGAGCAGCATGACTTTGATGAATTCTGGTTTTGATAGACTTCCCAATAAAGTATTGACTGCTTTGGCATTGGTTTCGTATAACTTCTTACCTGCTGTATCTGTAGGTATTGCAATTGGAAATTGGTATCCTCCTTCCACAATTTCCCAAACACCGGCTCCAAGCGACTAAAGATAGGCTATGGTTCTTATTTTCCAATATACTAAGTTGTTCCCATTGAAGATTGGTGGTCTGATAGATCCCATGCCTTCATGATTGTTCATCTTGAAAAATATCCCTTCAAGCAATCAATCTTCTTCTGAAGGACCTGCTCTATAACAAATTGTTGTAAATAATACTGAGAGGGGTTTGAATCAGTATTTACAATTCAATAACTTTTCAACTTCATAATCAGATTTATATACCCTACTTCAATGAAGTGAACTCATGTGTGCACACAACTGTTATTAAGGAAACCAATGTATACCTAGAGAACTTGTGATTTAGTTATTACATCACGTGTTGATCTTTAATCAGTGCATGTGTACTTTATTAAATAGTAACTATGTGCAGTAATAACAGAATAAACCATCGCAATAAGAAATACACATGAACACCAAGATTTAAGGTGGAAACCCAATGCAGGAGAAAAACCACCTACTAATGTTGTCTCTGTCTTCTTTTTAATATAAATAAAATCTATTTACAATCTTGTACTGGTGTAGACTCATACTGGTATGCAAGAACCCACCTGTAGAATGCTACAACCTTCTCTCATTCTCCAACTTCTATTGGAAGGGAGATACAACCCCCTAGCTCTTGTACTAGCCGATATGTTTACCAGTACGTAGGTGTTGGCTTACAGAAGGCTACGAAATTCACTCTTCCTCCAGGCACCACGTTTCATAAATTTTTAGACTAGATGCTCTTGGTACACAAGAACACAAGATGAGGACCTAGCTTCATCAAATTTTCACACTAGATCCATCATAAAATTTGAAGTTAAAAATCTATAATAATAACTGCATCAACCAATAATCAGTCAATCTGAATAGTCAGATCACTGTCACCAGAACACTGTGTTGAACCCAGAAAACATCACCATCATTCAAAACTAGTTGCAACCTTAAAAATCATATATCAGAATGCGTACGCTACTTTAATGAACCCAACTTGCATGTATACGCTACTTCCTTTAACCAAAACTGTGTATACCTCCAAAACTACTGAATCATAAAAAATTCTAAATCAAATCTATACCAACCAGTAATATTCTGAACATCTACTATCAAATTATAGAGATCTAGATAGTCAACAACAAAGATCACCCTTCTCAATTAATCAATCAATCAATCAGAATCAACCTCCTCATGCATTCAGTTCTACTTTTAGATCTAAGAAGACATCATTGACAAATAACAGTAAACTAGTAGCAATGATAATATAGATCAGTCATTTCTGAATAACAATATTTTCTTTTGCATACGCTACTTGGAATCTTTGAACCAACGTGTATATGCACCTTCACCAAGGGGAACCAATGTATAGATCTACAAATACTAACTTACAACTTTGTTGCTATTCTAGATTTTAGACATACCTAAATCATGACATTTAAAGAATAAAAAATGTGTAAGTAATCAGATCTAGCCCAACTAATATCAGATAATTTAATGATAAGTCATTTCAAGTCTCATGATCTTGTTCCAACATTGAATTCAAGGTTCACAAAATATTTAAAATTATATCATAATCATAGCCCTTGCAACATAAAATATACTTCAGATAGAAGTATCTCTTAGAAACCCTTTCACTTGCACACTTGTCCCTTTGATCTTCTCCTCATATAGTTTTTGACCTTTCTCAATACCTCTGACCAAAACAACACTTAGAACCTATGGTATTCTTGGACGGGATCAAATAGTCATTACTTTGCTCAATATTGTGGGCTAATACCATGGTATGGACCCTTGGTATTATTTAATCTTGTATTTCGTTGATTTTCCAACCCATACACACTTTTTCCTCTTATGAGAGTGTATGCATACGTATACACTCTTTTTGTTCTATGAACCCACATGTATACACCGCTTTGACAAGGTGAACCTGTGTATACAACTTAAAATAACTTACAAAATCCTTTTCCTTCAACTTCTTGATTCTAATTAGTAGACCTTTCTTCCAACTTCTTGTGCTTCTGTACCAATGCCCTGTTACCTCTGAATTGACCTGTTACAATGTGAGTTGCCATTTATCAGATCTGAACTGACTTGCGAGTGAGTTTCCATTAAGGACAACACTTGTATCATAATTCCAATAGGTAGAAGGTATGTCTAATTTCTCTTTGAATTTTGATTTTGTGAACATTGTTTTTATGGGAAGTAGAATCAGGTAAGATTCTTCTATGGGTCTATGAGGTCAAGGGAATATTACAGTTGGTGCACATTGATGTGTTTGGAACTATGTTGGTTCCACCACTGGGTAAATATGTGTAATATGTCTCATTTATAGATGAATTCTCGATGAATACATGGTTTATTTCCTCGTGAAGAAATCTGATGTCTTTGACAAATTTAAAGAGGTTTAAGGATTTTGTGGAAAATCAATTTGAGAAGAAAATTAATGTGCTTAGGAAAGATAATGGTGGATAATTATGTGGGAATGAATTTTAAGAATTCGATAAGAAGTGAAATATATGAAGGAAAAAGACTAATCTATACACACTTAAGTAGAGTGGAGTTACAGAAAGGATGAACATGATATTGTTGGACAAAGCGAGGAACATGCTTAATGGTGTAGAGTTAGGACAATATTTCTAGGAAGAGGTAGTAGAGACTATGTGTTATATGGAAAATATATCACCCTCATCAACGTTGAATGATAAGAATCCACATGAGATATGTACTTGTAAGAAACCTTCTCTTACACATGTTAGGGTATTTATTTGTGATGCTTATGTACATGTTTCAAAGGAGAATATGAGTAAGTTGGATAAGAAAGCTAAAAGTTGGATAAGATATAAAGATGGTATAAAATTTTATAATATTTGGAACCCAAAAAATAAGAAGGTTGTGTATAGTCGAGCTATGGTATATAGAGAAGCCAAAGATGCTGTCAAATAGGAATTACTACCAAGGGAGAAAAAACCATAAAAGATAGAGTTTGAATCAAAGGATGATGAATCAGACTCTACAGAAGAAGATGAATAAGAATAAGAAGAACCTCATACTCTGGCATTGAGGATATTGATTTGTGAAATAATGCAACCATAAATGTATACTCCACCTATTTTTGTTCAAATTTTTCTTTGTTTATTACTGTTGATACTCTTGAAACTATTAGGGAGGAAGTAAATTAAGAAGATGGAAAACTCTAGGAAAAGGTCATGGGAATAAACGGTAGCCTTAGACAATAATGAGGCTTGGGATCTAGTGGATTTGTTGGTTGGAAGAAATCCAATTGAAGGCAAAGGGATATTTAAAAAGAAGTTTAATGAATAAGGCATAATGGAGAAATATAAATCTTGGTTAGTAGAAAAATATTATTTATCTAGGTGTATATTGGTGGCTACCCACCTACTCCACTAGCTCAAAGCAAAATTCTCCATCTTGGTAGTTTTTCTACAGTTTTTTGGGTCCTAAAATTTCGGGGCCATTTTGAGGTCCTAAATGGTTTTATTTTGAAATGGCAGAAGCTGAAGAGATAAACATAGGCTATTTCATTTTCTCTGATCAAAATGTGTAATTCTCAACTAGACCTTTCCAATTGGCTACTGGATGTGCTAAACAAAGATCATATGTAGAATTTACGACCCTGTGAAGTTGATGTACCAACTAATCCCATTGAGGCCCACAAAATTTTTGGTGTTTAATCTTATAAGATTAGGTTTTTGACCTCTAGGGTTCTTGTTTGATGTTATAAAGGCCATTATCTCTACCTCTTGTAATAAATTTTATGAATGAACATAACCTCCATCTCTTTCTGTTCATATATAACTACCACTATTCTAGCTAGTTTGTGTTCTACAATATTCTATATTTCATTTATTAATAGAAATTGGGGTTTCACCACATTTTTTGTAATACTCGTTATATTTCTCTCTCTGTGTTCCACTTATTTTCCTACATTTCATTTCATTCCTTGTATGACCTGAATTAGTGGTATTAGAGTAGTCTTCTCCTTGTTATTTCTTAGTGCATGTTCTTGATAAGTTTAGGGTACAAAGAGTTGGCTCTCAAGCTAGTTTCACTTGGGAATTATCACTCTTGCAAACCCAAGTGGTCTATCAACAATCGAGGCACTTTCAACATGTGACAATTTTGGAGGTGAGGCACCCTTCAAGGTACAAGTTAACTTTTGATCCGAATGGAAAATGACATCAACCCATGGTACTCATCCACCCATATTATTCATTGACACATGGAATTTACCCATGGTATTGTAAATGGCATCTGCCCGTGGTATTGTAAAATCCACCCATGGTATTCATTCACCCATGGAATTGACCCATGGTATCGTAACTGAAAAATACTATAAGTAACAAGTCACATTTTGTAAAAGGACAGATTGTCCGCCACAATGTAGCCTTTATAGTTCAGAGGCATGTAGCTGCCACATCTCTTCTCAGAGATAAGCTACCATCGCCCTAGCTGATTTATTTCCATTTCTGGTTGTAATCATATTTCAGTATTTTCCATTAATGAAATGAAGCATTATTTTTGCTGCTCTTTTTGTTATCTCGATATTTTGTTGCGTTCCAGTTTAAATCCAGATCAGTGGGTTTTACTAAAAAGTTTATTTGTGGTTTTGTTTACTGGGCATTCTCCTCTTTTTCTTCTGGCAATTCAAGTTTTCAGATCTTGGGGGTCTCTCCTCCCAAGATCCATTTCAATCTTTTAGATCTTGGGGGCCTCCTCCCAAGATCCGTATCAGTGGTATTAGAGTAGGTTATGATCCCATGGGAATGAGGGTTTGATGCATATTTCAGTTTCAAATTTTGAAGCAATATTCAACAAACTTTAGGCATGTGCTACAACCTCCACAGAGCACTTTCTTGGGTCAAGCAGGAAGAATTTTTCTTGTTTCATTTTTTTGTAGGATTTTTTTTTGGGTGGTGACCTTGCAAATCAGATCTGAAAAATTTGGTACAAAATTTACAAAAACAAATACTATATCTGGATTCCTCTCAAAAAATCACCCAATTTCAAAAAAAGAATGGGTCGAATCGGAGTTCGGATGTGGGAGATATCATTGATTTAAAATCAGCTATTTTATCAGAATTTTTGTGATGGCGGAACTATTGTAGCACGAATCGGAGATCTCAGAGTGTCCAGATAAGGATTTCCAACTTAGGGGAAGATGCAAAATGATCCTTCTACTTCTAAAAACAGGTTATAATAAATATTCTAAGTTATATTGGCTGAGTTATGTCCATTTTAATTCTGGAGCAACATTCGGAGTGGGTTCCCATTGGAGACGTGCCCTCCCACCCCATTTAATAGGAACCTGCTTCACATTCATCAGTTTCAACATAGCAGCATTCGGCTTGGGTTATTTGGAGACGTGCCCTCCCAGCCCAGGCTATGTAGGCACCTGCTACTTCATCAGCAACCAACATCATGGTTATGGGTCAACCGCATAAAATCCTTGTCATCAAAGTCCATTTGCTAGGCCGCACACTGTCAGAATCACAGTTGGTCACAAGCATTACAGGGTATCTCTATCCTCAGATCTTCGTTTATCAGGGTTTTGGGTTAACCTCATAAAACCCTTATCTTCAGTGGCTCTTCATATTCAACAAAGGCTTTGCAGGAGGGAACTTTACACAATGGGAACAATTGCTTCTTA
>APFE030942253.1:0-13767 GCA_000404065.3 Pinus taeda
CCATCATGATATTACTGGGGCCCACCCCCTTCGTTCGACATTCCGAGGATTCATCCACTTGGCTAACTTCGGGCATGGCTCTGATACCACTTGTAAGGACTCTGGACACCACATATCTCCACAATGGTATGATATTGTCCACTTTGGGCCTAAGCCCTCATGGATTTGCTTTTGGACTTACCCCAAAAGGCCTCATACCAATGGAGATATTTGTCCATCCTTATATACCCATGATCCTCCCCACTTCTAGTCAATGTGGGACTTTGGTCGTATACCCAACAATGTGATGATTTAAAAAAGGAATGGTGTCGAAGATTGTCGAAAATGCACCCAAGAGACAAATGACAAGTTCAATCTTGATGACTTAGTTGAATACTTACTTGAATTAATGTATTCACCTTATAAATTCAAATGAGGGTGTCAGTTACAACCGAAAATACATCCGTACAATTCAAGAACAGTTTATTTGCAACTAATACAAAAAGTCTTGATGATGTTGATGTCATTAGGCTTGAAGTGCTTGATTTGTAGTGTCCTTAACTTGATTTCTTTGATTTCATGATGTGAAATGTGCTTGTATACTTAAGCTTGATTACAAGAGTTTGATTAAGCGTTCTTTACTTAAGCTTGCTTATGTGCATGTAGTTGTTTCAAACATAATACAAAGAGAATGTTTTGCAAATTCGACTCAAATCATGAAAGCACATTCATGACACAGAGTGTACCTATAATCCTCTTATTCAATTTCGGGCGGATCTAAGACACGATCACCACAAAAAAATATGTTTTTATTAGTTACTAGAGTACATCATCTTTCTCTTTAAAAATGTCATCATGGAGTCCTTTCAAATAATGAGAATCTCTCACTTCCAAATTCTCGAAGCAAATTATTTTCAAAAATTTCCACACTAACTCAATCACTCCAAATTACATACATTGACATCCTCTAACAAAATCCACTTATCACTCCATTACAAAATTATCTCACTATTATAAATCTTTTAAAAAATTTGGAACACATCTCGCTATTTTTTGCCAACAGTGGTAGTTCATCATATCCCATCTAACCAAACCATTGAAGTGGGTCCATGTAATGCGTTATATTTCCGAGTTGCCAAATTACTTTATCGACTTACTTCAAAAAAAGAAGGAAAGCGAAGCAATTAAGTTAATTATGCAAACTTCCTCAGGCTGAGATTTATAATTATAACATCACTAAACGCCGCAGTTGATGCGGGAGGTTGATTCTGAATTGAAGATATACAAAGGCACAAAATAACAAAGTAGGAGCACCGTCGGTGCTCCGTGAATCCGGCGGTCATGTCCACCCTTGAAATGGAAGCTCGCAATGTTATAAAAATTGAACATTAAAACACGTTAAGTGCAACGTGAACTCAATCAGTGTAACCCAACAACGGTACTTAACAATGGCGAATACCTGTAGTCTATCTCACTGCATCTGTATCGTCATCTTCCTCATTCTGCTGATGAACGTTGTTAATTGCAACACTCTCAAAAGAGATGATCCAACTATTGAACGTATTATTACACCGAGGATTTCTTTGACAACAACAGAATATCTTGCTTATTTTGACAGACATGAGCTCATATGCAGATGCTTTACGTGAAGTGTCTACAGCCCGTGAAGAAGTGCCCAGTCGACGTGGTTATCCTGGGTACATGTATACTAACTTAGATCATGGATCATAAAGATGGTGCATAGTAACGAAAACTTTGTTTTATTTTTTTGAGGAGTGAAATTGAGATTAATATTCCAAAATCTACTACATCCATGCTCACACTTCTTCATAGTTTCCAAAATGGATTTATGTTAAAAAAAATGGTATATAAATAAGGATGCAACAATACCTAGAGTGAGGATTAAAAATTGATTCAATTCACATAGCTATACAATGTAATACAGGATTAAAGAGACTTAATTTATATTATCATTGTTATTATGTATAAAATGCCATCTTATTATAATAATATTAGTAATATACTAAGTTTTGATAAAAGAATTATAATAATATTAGTAAAATAATAATTTTTGATAAAGATAATAATAAAATACGTGTTAAATTTATAAATATTTGAATGTTTAATTTATAAAAGTTATAAAAAGTATATGAGAATTTTAAGGTAATTATATTATTGATTACTTTTTATAAAAACTAACTATGTTATTTATTATTATTATTTTTACTATATACAATATTGAATGATATTATGGGTATTTATATTTTTTCATGAGTATTTTTTATGTTATATGGTAATTGTTTATTATTATTGTTTTCTCTTAGTTAAATAGTTTGTTTATTTTTTTCTCATCTAATACCAAGTATGATTATTAGATGATTATAGTCACATTACATTCACTAACTCCATAGTAGTTACGTTACATTGTTCACCTTTATATTTTTTATCATCAATACATGGGATGCACCTTTATATTTTTTATCATCAATACATGGGATGCAGTTATATACTATGATATGTTATGAAAAATATGTAAGAATTTGAACAACAAAATTATCAATAGATCTTGTACATTCAAGTGTTCTAATAAAAATACTTTCAACAAGACACTGAACACAGAAGGGATTTAGAAAATGAAGCCCTCATTTGAATTAATTATTGTAAATAATACATGACATATTGATGACATAGAAACCCTTTCCAATGGCACACAAGGTTGCCCTTCAAGTGAGAAATCAAGACACTGAAGCACAATCATGGACCCTAGATGGATCCACCAAGCAAATCACACCCACCACGTTTTCATTTGTGGGATGAAACATGAACTAAGTATGCCAACTTATGAAGGAAAACACAATAAGATAGAAAAACTCAACATGATCTGAATGTCTAGATCTTATCCCCTTTAATAGGCTTAATGGACCCTCTAGAAACCTCATTTTATTACTTTCCCTCGAAAAACGAAGGGAAATACCATGGGTAGATTTTGTCCATTTTGAACATATGAGGAAAAAGAATATTAGAAATCCTCCTACCGAAAGAGTGTTTGTTCTCAAGTAACCCACTTCTATCCACAACAAAAGCATTTGTATATTGATACCAGGATCCCATACAAATTAGTGTGTTATTCCAAGCCTCCAAGCTAAATGATCATGAACAAATCCTTTGATACCTAGATCCCAAACAACCCTCCCGCCAATCTTTCCCTCAATAGATTCACCTAGATCCCAATGCCACCTAAGTCCTGCGACATATGGCTTATGATACCATCTGAGCCCACCATCAGTGCCTATGCCTAAGGGCCCAAATTGCAATATTCCCTTGGTTAAGATTATCCTCCAAGGAATCATCCCATCAATAGGTTTTCAACTCATAATCTCTGGTCATTCCATCCCATGGGAAGGATATAATGCATGAATGTATGCACATGGATTAAGTTTACTATGCCAATGTTGCCTTGTGCTCAACTCATGTTGCTCTACCTGGTCACCCAACATGATGCATTTGGAGAACTATCCCTTGCTCTACCTAATGTATAAATATGTGTTGGTGGTGCCACAAGCCTTATCTATATATTCCTGCAGAGGGATGCTAACCCAATTGTACTCCTCTTGTTGCCTTGTGAAGGACTTGAGATGTTCCTCTACACTAGACGCGTTAGCCACTAACTCGACACATACCCCTATGAGCTCCTCAATTTTTGTGTTCTCTTGTAAGATAGTGTCTCAGGCTGTTTAGACTCTCTACTTCAACATTGTAGGATTTGTTTTCAAATGTATGACCTTTCCCCAAAATTCCTCTACTGGAGATTCATGTGTCCCACTAAATGTTTTTGTACCTGTCAACGACAAATGGCAAATTATCATAACTTTAGCTTGAGCCTTTAACCAACTCTATGGGAATGTTTCATCCTTCACACCATGTATGTCATGCTCCCCCACATGATCAAGCTCATCATATCGATTCGCTATCATTGGCTCCTCACTCAAGTTTTCATGGCCTCATCCATCTATTAAGACAATATGTTGTTCTTCTTCTCTAGTTGTCAGACATAGATGGACTTGTGGACTATTATCTACATTTGAATGCTCATATTATTTATTCCCCTAGAGACCTATCTACTCAATTGTATAGGAGTCTACCTCCTCCATACCATTAGCTATAATTTCCTCATGCACATCCAAATGCTTGTCATCCTGCAAGTCTTTCTAAATAATCTCACGATTCCACTCACCATCCTGAAAATCATTACACTGAACTATAGAAGAATCCCCATGATTTGAAGGAATATCTTCTTGTTTCTTCCTTATTGCCTCTTTCCTATGACCTGGACATGAATGGTCAAGTGGCCAGGGTCCCTTGCAGATAAGTGTAGTCTTCTCCTTCTTAGTCCTTTCTTACTGTAGGTTTTACTACCTTTGTTCTTGTTCCCTTTATTAATACTTTTAAGTTCCTTCTTAGTCCCCACCCTTCTAAGCAATTTTATTTTTTTCATGACCAAATTCTCCACTATATCATAGGTGGCTGGTGACACAATTAGTTCCTTCAAATCGTCAATAGTTTGGATCTTAGTTTCTTGAAAATGTCGGCATCTCCTTCTAGGAAGAAGGAAACAATATTTTTCATGCTTGTTTTGACACAATCTAGATGATCTGATGTAATGCTGGTGAAAAATTTGTGGAACACCTAAAAGAGTAAATCATCACATTGCTAAGACAAAAAGCAACTGTGAGTCTGACCTATTTATAAGGATACTCTCTTTCGGTTGTATTAATGCAAACATGGATTGCTTGAGAGCCCAACTGATTTTCTTCCATTCTTCCTGGCCCACCTTGGATATATATGTATCCAATTATTCTAACTTAGGAAAGAAATCTCCTGACTTCATACACTGCAACTAAAATCCAAGTGTAAAGAGATAGTTCCCCATTTCTTCCTTGTGTATGTCTCTCAATTTCCTCTGCTGCAAGATAGCATTGACTCTTTTTTAGAAGGGTCCACTATTCTATTTTCATAAAGGACCAAGTGAAAGTTGTTGTTTCCATCTCTCAATGTCCTTTAGGGTCTTCTCAATATCCATCTTTACACATGCAAGAATATGTGATATCCATTAGGATAAATATACTAGATCCTTTTCCCAATCCAATAAAATTTTCTCCCAATACACAATGATAAAATATTTCTCCAACAATAAATCTCCCAAACAACCTGAATCACATTACATAACTTTGCTACACATAACCATGTTATTCATAATGGAACCATTTTCCACTGGAACATTTTCATGCATCTTCTACCAATTTTAATTTATTGGTAGTCTAATTAGACACATTTATGGAACTACATTACTTTGGTTGACCCATTTTCCACCTTAGAGTGGTGGATGTTGGTACATGCTGCCTACACAAGACTACTTCCTTCGATTTCAAAATTTTGTTCTCCCCCCTATTATCATACTTATCGTCTAATTCATCTTTACTAATTGTTGGCTACCCCACAACTGCAACTAGAACTAATGTGGCAATTGAATTGGATATTATTGAAATATATGATCCGACACCCACAATGTGAGGGAATGATGGAGTTAAGGAATAACTTGTTGAGGAAAACTTGTTTGTCAATGTGTAAGATCCCCTTCAAATGCTAAACTCTGTCAGAACTTTAAAAACTATAAACATGGCTTTAAATTATCAACCAAGTCCTTTTTTATAATTCAAATAAATCCATAACCCACCATATTTATATTTTTCATTTCCACGCACTAAGATTTTTGAGCAGAGAAACTGGTTAGGTGAAAAAGAGATCCTTCCATGTGAAGACCTAGATCTCGATAAACAATCAAGTTTCCATGGACTCCATAATATTTCCCTTGTGATTAATCAGTGGATTGTGTGCGACCTTAAATTTGAAGTCGATTTTGTAAAATATTGACCTTGTTTGAGTGATGTGGTAGATTTGATTGATAGGTCAACAAAAACATGATGGTGAGATCAATTTATCTACGGCCTCTTGGCCCTTTATCACTCATGAAGATCCCCGATGAATATGAATTCTCAATGCTTAGAAACCTCTGCTGCATCGAAAGAGGCCTCTTAGCCTTCTGTTTTCCCCTTCGTTTACATATAGAATCGATAACACCCTTGTCACATAAATATGGGTCATCAAGTTAAAGAAATCCTAGGCCCTCCACCATTTGTCTCTCTCTTGTCTACAAATGATCTATGTTTGGCATTATTACTAGAACTAATGCAATAAACTCAGACTCATATACGGTGAGCCCTTAGCCTTAAAATCTTGTGTGATGAACGTGGACAAATCTCAAGCCCCTATGCACTATATATGCCTGATTCTCCAGGGAAATCATATGAGGCCAATGGATCCTACAGTGAAATGATATGGATCCAATTGATGATCTATCTGACTTGTAGTAGAGTGGTGTGAACTAGAACAATGCCCTTAGAGCCTTCACAATGAAAGATTCAACTTTCCCCTGTAGATAAATCACAGAAGCCAATTCACTCAATCATGAACCTCAATAGTGTTACTATTTTAGTCGAACCACACTCCTGAGGCATATGTAAATAAAATTACGCATAAAATATATGGTACCCGTCAACCAATGAGTGAATGATAAAGTGGTCGACCGATGAAGTGACTATGTGGCCTTTATAAACAAGAGTTAATAATTTCTCTTTGACATTGAGGGTAGACCCTCTTGTGACTAACTCGGCTACAACTACATATGGGTCCCTTTCCCAACACACCTATGGATCAACCCTATATTACCTAACACTACTGCAAATTATCGTGTGTCCTCAGTCCTGGGAAGTATAATGCAACCAAGCCGTTCTGCACGATAATAAATGAATTCAAGATGGGTTCTCAACCTTCCTACAGTTTCTCACAATTTAAAATATTAATCTCAATCAGGTCACTTTTTATAAAAAGAAATCTACAGAGAAACCCAAAGAACCAATTCCTTTAGACCCTGGAGAATGATCAATAGCCAAAGCACCATATAACTTTGTTCTTTTGTTTTGTTTTTGTTTGTTTGTTTGTTTTTTTTGTTTTTCACGAATCCATCTACCCTAATAAAAATCTACATCCATTCCTCAAGCTGGTAGTAGGAAAATTTCCAATATAAACCAACTAGGCTAATATTAAATACCACCAAAGATGGATATGTCGGTTAGAGTGAGAATAAATCCCACAAACGTTCCTTGCATAAAACCCTTAGGATGGTAGGATGAACAACTCTGATACTAGTGTAAGATCCCAAATAACGAAATTATCAACAAATATGGTACATTTAAGTGTTCTAATAAAACTACCTTCAAAGAGACACTGAACACATAAGGGATCATGAAAATGCATCCCTTATTTCAATTAATTACTACAAATAATACGTGCTATATTGATAACATATAAACCCATTCTAGTGGCTACGACACCCTCCAAAAATTTGGCCTACATCCAATTTTGGAGCCTCATTTAAGAGTTTTACTTGATGTCTACACGCAACCGGCTTCACCCCGTGAGCTCGTGTGAGTCTTCGCACCCACCTTTTCGATCGTTCAACATATAAATTTTTCATGTTTATGTCAATGTCATGCTTGCAACCATGTTCTGGTCATGCATAAGGTCTCTTCTTTGTGTGTACATGTTGTGTTCACTATGTAAACATCTATCATGCTCACACATGGAGACATATACACTTTCGCGCAAATGTCGTCGTGGTCGTCCAATGATCAATCACAAGTGTCACACTTGTCACTCACACTGTCCGTCAGTGATGTTGAGCATGTATGTCTCGATGGTTTGAGTCGTCCCATCGCCAAGTCATGTAAGTGTGTGTTTGCAAGTTCACATATGCACCTTTTCACTTACTCATAAACTTAGTCATTTTGTTAAATTTTTGGCGATTGGATTGCCCTCTGATAGTCAGACATTCATCTCGCCATCGAATCGATTGACTGTCACCCAGAACAACGTAGAAGAAGCAAGTAAGACATTTCAGAGTACACTTCCCATAGGCTGATTAATCAACCTTCCTACTAGTCAACCAGAGAGTTTGATGCGGCAACCACCCTGGGACTGACTCCCTTCAAAAATTGCACAGAGGTTGCAGACCCTACCTACTCCGTTAACTGAGAAAATTCTGTAGATAGGCCTGACAAACACCTAGTTCTTGTCCCTGTCTCCCTCATAAAATTGTGCAGTTTTTCTAGCCAGCTCACCAGTCAACTGGTTGGGTGCTCACCCGGAAAACTATTTAGATTTCATGAGTAAACCCTCTGGTGGTTGTTGAGTCCCAAAATTACACCTTCCCTACATCCCTTTCTAGCCTTTTTATCTAGTTACCTGAACCTCTTAGCTATCAAATCATTTCATAATAGTTTAAAATGAGTATATAAATGGTTTCCTAACTATGTCTTGTGACTGCTGTTTGGTTTAGATTTTTGTTCAACCAGCTGTGGCATCTGTCACTTTCTGCAGCTAGAATCAGTTTCCACAACCTTCTTGTTAAACTATATGCTACATGTGTCTATTGAAGAACTTAGCCACATGGGCAAGCTATAAAGGACGTGGACATGGAACATGTCCCCTTGGTTCAGCCAAATCATCCACAGAAGCCTGCGGTCAAGGCCGATCAAACAGTGGTCAACACAAGGAGTTAAGCGGTGGCACGACTTTGTTTTCAGCACAAGGAGGATTGCGTGGCAAGGTCCTGAGTTTTAGGAGGTGTGTTAACATCTAGGGATTGCTCATGGACCGAATCCAACAAACCATCTCCTTGGATTTACTGCCCACGGCTACCATGCTGCTATAATTCTGATTATGGTCTTTTACGTGCTTAGCTACCAGCATAGATCATGTTAGTTAGTTATGTATTTTCTGCTATAAATAACGCATCTTCATATGCGTATAGGCTAGTAGTTGTTGTGTGTAAAACTTGACTATTGTATGAGCCTTTGAGCCGAGGCTTAGTTTCTATTTCATAACTGCATTGCAATATATGAGAAGGCACTAATTTTGCGTTCAAATTCGTGATTGGTTCTGATTGACTGAGGGTGCAGAGGGCCCCTATACACCAAGGTCCTGCAGTTGATGTATATCTTTATGTTTTTCTTCATTTTACGCTCTTGATACCATAGATATTTGTTGTATATATTAACTTTCTCATGGTGTTTATGTTATTTGTTGTTCATAATTTTCTTTTATGCTTTTAATTGATTGTCAACTGATCAGTGTTTGCATTTCAGGTTCTAATAGGAAGCCCGGGCAGTGCATATAATTTTTGATGAATAATGACATGATGGAATTATCTTGTCCTACTGCTGATTTGTTTTATTGGTTTTAATTCCAACACTACTTATTTCTTTAGTTTTTCTTTGTTCATTTAATTTTCTGCAAGTTAGTGATTAGAATATTCATATCATTCTTGAGTTACCGAATGGTGAGGGATTGTAGAGTGAATGTGTAGCTTAATCTTAGTTTTATTTCATGCAACTTAGATATCAGATCATTCAATTTGTGTATGACTACTTCCTATAGCCAGAGCGAGTCAAATGGTGAGGGGTCAAAAATGAATTGATGTGATATGATTAGTTTACTTTGCTTACAGTCTTTAAATTGCTTTGAGTTCAGTCTTTTCTTTTCTTTATAACAGTAGCAAGGATACTGGGTTCCATAGTCATAGTTCACTATTTTGTTGATTAGAATCTAGGCACATCTTGATTTCATCATTGTAAAGTTTGAACACCTTTGGAAAACATTGAAGTTTGGAAATTATTCATTGAATACAATTTTCCATACTTGATTACTAGAATCACCATCTCACACACAATCTCACATTAGGGAATCAACAAGAAGATAAATCCAAAAACAAACCAAAAACTAAAAACGACAAAGAAATAAGAAAATGGTTATCTTGCATAGATAGTGCACTTCACTTCAACAGTTTACGACTCTCGGATTGACAATTCATATAGCAATTTAGAACACACTAAATTGACCAAACATTTTGGCACCATTGCCAGGGAAGTGAAACTAGGTAGCCAAATTCTTAAAAAAAATATAAAACAAGAAAATTTCAAGGAAGGTAAAAATTGATGATTTCTCAAAGTATGCTCTCCTCTTGCACCTAGTGTGACCTGGAGGATCAGAAAAGAGAGTTATTGATTTAGTAATTTCTTGAGTATGCTCTCTTCTTGCACCTTGAGTGATCTGGAAGATCAGAGAGAGAATTATTAACCTGACTTGAAGAAATAAAAATGATATGCATAGAGCAAGAGATTCTAAAGGAAGGTTTATAACTAGGGCCAAGAGTTCAATTTTTACAACTCCATCCACTCCAAGGTATAGGAAAGATACACCTCCAACATCTCCAACTCATACTCCTAACCTTAGGATCCCTGGAGTTCAAGAGGCAGTAGTTGAATTAGGAGACTCTCCCACACTATCCACTGAATCTGAGTTAGGAAAAGACTCTTTCTTTACTTATAGAGGAAAACACATTGTAATTGAAGAAGTTGAATCACCTGAAGAAGAAGAGGGAGAAATTCCTCCTCGTTCGCCATTGATAGAAGAACTAGAGGACTCTAAAATCTCTGAGGAAGCTATCATGATAGAGGAAGTAGTAAATGGATTTGGAGGAGGTAGAGGTAGAGGTAGAGGACGAGGAAACAATGGAGGAGGTAGAGGTAACAATGGGGGAAATAGGGATGGAGACAACTCATTTGGATTTCCTATAGTTGATGAGGAATCTCGAACAACAATGAAAAACATCTCACCATCTGTCCTCCCAAACTTTTATGGGTTGAAAAGTGAGGAACCTGAAACAATTTTATTTGAGTTTGAAGTCGTGTGCTGATCTTATGATTACATGGAAGATGCTCAAAAACTCAAGTTGTTTCCTTCAACATTGAAGGGAGCTGCTCTAGAATGGTTCATGGGATTAGTTACTCAATCAATTAGGACTTGGAATGACATGAAACAAACATTTTTGGATAGATACCTGGACTATTGTATGCCCACCAATCATAAGGATGAGGTATTCAAAATGGTACAAAAAGAAGATGAAAACTTGGAGGATCTACTTGAAAGATTTCAATATAACTCAAAAGAGAAAAAATGAGTAACCTAGATGAAGAAACCTTGAAAGCCCTTCTATTAAAAGCCATTAGAGATGAATGGATGGATATTTTGAATATGATGGGGAAAGGAGATATATCTCAACTTCCACTTCATGATAAAGTAGAGCTATGTGTCCATCTCTCAAGAGGAAAATCTAAAACTGGAAAAGGGCCTAGAGATCCTTCTCTCATTAGAGCAAATAAATTTGCAACTGGATTAGTGAGTAGGGCTGAGATTGACAACATGCTTGATGAGTTCAAAACATATATTTTAGGGAGTTCGAGTGAGCAACTAGACACCCTTAAGATACAAAACAAGCAGAAAGCAGAAGCTGAAGCTTTGGCCATCTTTTGTCCAAAATGTAGGAAGAAACACACTCTAAGGGAATGCCCCTTGGATGCAAAAGTTGTAGAAACATGCGCGATTTGCTCAGAAAGCCATGAGACCAAGGATTGTCCTTCAATTCCTGCGCTCGAAGCTGTCTTTCAAGAAGACCCAAATTCAATTGAGTCTCTCTGTTTTGTTTCAAGGAGACCTTGGCAGGGGAAACAAAATCAAGGGTTTAATAACCCCATGAATTTTCAACCCCCACCAAGTTGGAATCCTTGGAAACAACCTTGGTCCCAACCTTAAAATCCATTTCAATCATGGTTACAAGGTATGCAAAATCCTTATGGGAGATTTGCTCAATTTTACCAATATCCTCCATCTTTTCAAAACTAACAAGTTCCACAACCTCCAAATCAGAATCCACAACTTTCATTACCATTTCCACAACAACAACCTTCTCAACAGAATCCAAATTCCCTTCTCTTGCTTCCATTCCAACAAAAGTCAAATCAATTACCTTCCCAGCCATTGCCAAATCCAAATAATAAAAATCCTTAAAATGCTTACATGGTAGAAGGACAACAATTTCCTACCTATATGATTGTTCCTCTCAATGATGTACAACTCAGATCTGGTAGAGTCTTAGACAAGCCTTCTATAGATACTCAAAAGCAAAGCGTTTATGAGGAAGAATCTCTTAGAGCCAATAAAGGTTCTGAAGTATCTCTTCAAAACCCAAGCACACAAGAAGAAAAAGAAAAAGTATCAACCCCCACAACTCCTATAGTCAAGTAACCTGCATCTTTATCCACACCTCCTTTTCCTGAAAGATTACAAATTGATAAAGGAGTGGAAAAACAAATATTGTTGCCTAACTATGATTTTCTAGATGAATTAAAGAATGTCTATATCAAGATTCCCTTGTTACAAGCCATTAGAGAAATTCCTATTCTAGCTAAAACAATAAGGGAGTTGAGTCTCAAAAGACCAGGAAGGAAACCAAGAGATACAAGAAAAATCCACCTGGTAGGGAAAATTGCAGATATCATGATAGGAAAAGTTACCATGCAGAAGTATGTAGCTCCCGGTAGTCCAATTGTCAAAACACATATCAATGGGGTAGAAATTCCAAATACTTTGATTGATTTAGGGGATGCTATCAACATTATGAGTAGACAAACTATGGAACATCTAAAACTTCCTAATTTTCTTTTTACACTACTCTACTGCAACTTGCAGATCGATCAATTATTAAACCAGATGGTGTATTGGAAGACATTTCGGTCTCCTTAGATTCTTGGGAGTATCCAGTGGATTTCATGATTTTAACTCCTAAGAGTAATCTAGGAGGGCATCCACTCATTTTAGGAAGACCTTGGCTAGCCATAGCCGATGCTTTTATCAGTTGTAGATCAGGGGTTATGTATATTTTTGATGGTAATTCGACAAAGAAGTTCAATATGTATCCTCCAACAAAAACAATTACAGAGATAAGAGATAATGAATGGGTCGATGATGAGGACACTATACAACCTGTCTGTACCATTTCTGAAATCGGTGAAGATAGTCAAATTCTGAACACATTAGAAAACTTTGAAATCCCTTTAGAATATGACCAAACACAATTTTAGTTAAATTCTGACATTGAGTATCTATCATCTAGAAAAATGTCTCTTTACTCTATGGAAGAGTTTGGTAGTTCCACCACTGAAATTTTTCTAGATAAAACATTGAATATCAACAAAAACTTGGAAAGATCACAACAGGAGAAGCTAACCAAAATCTTGCAAAAACATTCTATTGCATTTGCATGGAAGTATACTGACATGAAAGGTATTGATCCTAAGACCTGTATTCATCACATCTACATTGAGGAAAACAGTAGACCAATCAGACAACCTCAGAGAAGGATGAATCCAAATCTTAAGAAATAGTGAAAGGAGAGCTCCAAAAACTAACTCAATGTAAACTTCATTTATCCAATTTCAGATAGCCGATGGGTTTCTCCTTTGGTTATAGTACCTAAAAAGAATTGGTAAATGGAGGGTATGCATTGATTACAGGGAATTGAATAAAGCAACTTTGAAGGATCACTTTCCTTTACCTTTTATCGATCAAGTATTAGATACATTAGCATGCAAAAAGTACTTTTCATTTTTGGATGGTTTTAGTGGCTATAATCCAATTCAAGTAGCACCTGAAGATCAAGATAAGACCAAATTTACCTGTCCATGGGGAACGTTTGCCTATCGAGTGCTTCCTTTTGGGTTATGTAATGCACCCGCAACATTCCAAAGAGCAGTACTAGGAATTTTTTCTGAT
>APFE030942254.1:0-21419 GCA_000404065.3 Pinus taeda
AAAAGTTCTTGGAAACTCTTCCTCCTTCGAAACAAGAAATAATAGAGTTGCCTACAGATGTTTGCATTGATAGTGTGCAGCTGGAAATATGTATTGCGGAGTTGGAGCAGCAAATAGAGTCTGGCTTTCGCGATCCTATTGTGATGTACATGGAAATGTTTTTCAGTTTGACTGACAAATCAAGCTGTCTATTACATAACCAGGTTCATTATGTGCATGAAGGGTTGCCAGCAATTACATCTGTGTCCTAGTGGAAGCATTCTCAAGCGGCATCATTCTCAGGTTTACTTGAATGGTTGATCTGGCATTTCAGTATTACCTGATCTATTGTTTTAACAGTAGAGTAGGGTAGATTCTATAAATAAATAAGCAGCTAAAGGGCAGCATCTTGTTCCAATTTCATTGCAGCTTTAGTTTGAAGTTAGTTAATCCAGTCTTGAGATAGAATCAGTTTGAGTTCAGTTTCAGTTTAAAAATTGACCCAAGAGTTGTGTCGATTTTTAATGGACTCCATTGCCCAATTGACGGAGGCACTGTCAACTCTCCCAAAGCTCTGCAGGTTCTTGGCACCTCTAAGAAGCAGCAGCTGCCATCCCCATTGGAGCAAATGTTAGACTCCGTCTTGCCAGTTTGCTGTCAGAGTCAAATTATCAAAGTTCATTTCTTGTTATGTACATTCCTGTTTGATGTTTAGGTCAGCAAGGAGTTAATTTGGTATTTAGGGATAGGTGCAAGTTATTTTTCTCAAGGTGCTTCATAATACCTGCGAGCCAGATGAAGATTTCCAATAAGCTTCATTTCAAGATTTTCATCATGTTCAAGGATATTTCTTTTTCAAAGCTTTGTTTTGAAAAAGAAATTTTCAAATTTTAATGTCTGTAATAAATCTATATTTTAAAGTCTCCTGCCTTGAAGCAGCCTTGGTTATCTTTTCCTAAGTCAAGTGCCGGATCCCTGCAAAAGACAGCAAAGTTATCAGTCCAAAAACTCAGAAAAGCCAAAGGAAAAGCATTGTATTAAATGACCAAATATCAAAATGCAGAAACATTAGAAAAGTGGGTCATAAAATACATTTAAAATCAAATGTGATTTTTTGGGATATTTTTGCAACCTATATAAAGCATGGAGGGAAGTCATTTCCACCAAATTTCAAAGCAGAGGTCAAAGGCGCATTACAAGGGTGAAGTCGTGGTTTTCAAAACTGTGGAACAACATTGGAGGTGTGTGCTACGCATTGGAGGTGTGCGCTACGCACTGAGGTGGGCGCTACGCATTGGGCCTCACCGGCCAGTGTAAAAATACACAAGTGCTATGCACTAAGGTGTGCGCTACGCGTTGGGTTTGGGCGCTATGCACTCAGTCTCAACACCAAGAAATTTTTGTCTTGCGCCCAGTCTCTTATCAAATTGGCTCCATCGACTTGAAAGTAGGCTTATAAAGGGTGCTCAGTAGATTTTAGCATGATTGTGGTGTTATCAATGTTGGGAAACAAGCCTTGGTTGAAGAGAGAATTGTTTTTCATTCTCTATCATTTCAATCTGATCGACGATAGAGCTAAGAAGTTCTGAATTTAAACACCAAGAGGATGAGCTCCAACAAAGAAATCGTGCCTTCGAAGAATCATTGGAAAGAATCATTGAAAAGAATTATTGAAAAGAATCATTTCAGAAATTGTGGGCAGCATATAGAGAATTCAAGCAAGCTTTACTCATCGCAATGTAAGAAAATAGCAAAGAGGTAAAAGATAAATAGGTTGATCGAATCCGTAACCCATTTTAGCGACAACTTTCAATACCATTGAAAGGCATTGATTCAACGCTTCAAGATTACAAATTTTGGGAAGAGCAGCAGGGAGTTGTGATTGGGAATGACATAGATCATTTAGCTGGACTTCCTTCCAATGTGATGTCAACTTATAAAAAGGCTCTACAAATGTACAATGCGTGTGCTAGTTATGAAGAAAAGGTGGCTAGAGGAAAGCAGGCGGATACTGAACTTTTTCAAAATTACCTGTCCTATATCAACTTTGAAGAATCCTCAGGAGATCCAGCTCCTGTTCAAGTTCTTTATGAGAGAGCAATAACAAAATTTCCAGTTGCAAATGATCTCTGGCTCCGTTATACTGAATATTTGGATAACAATTTGAAGGTTCCCAGTATTATAAAATCTGTTTATGCCAGAGCTATCCGAAACTTCCCCTGGGTTGAAGCACTAGGCATAAATACATGCTTGCTTTGGAACACTTTGATGCTTCAGAGGAAGATCTCTCTGCCGTGTTTGAGCAGTCTCTGTATTGTGGGTTCCCAAATCCTAATGAGTATTTGGATTTGTTCCTTGTTTGTGTTGATGGCTTGAGGCGACGGATTATGAAGATGGATTAAATTAGTAAATCATCTTACGTTGTTCAACTTCGAGAAACATTTTAGCTTGCAGCAGAATATTTGTCTTCACATCTGAATTACACAAATCAATTCTTGCATTTGCATGCATACTGGGCTCGGTTAGAATATCATCTTGGAGGGGATTTGGAAGCTGCTCGAGGAGTTTGGGAAAGCTTAATTAAGATATGTGGTGGGATGTTAGAGGCTTGGCAAGGCTATATAAACATGGAGCTGTTGGCTGGTAACATAAATGAGGCTCGGGCAATCTATAAAAAACTTATTTTCCATTTTGTTAATAAGTTAGCAAATAAAGGAAAAACAAGTGGTAGTCAAAGGCGAAAAGTTTAAATTTAAATGGAAATACTTGCCACAACAGAGCACACTGTCTATTTTGGTCTTCAGTTACAAATTTAAAGGGTCTTCAGCTACAGCTACCGCCTCTCCGTTGGTTATTAACAAACAAATGTAACGCTGATCCTTTTTATAGTAGACCTTTCCTATTTTCATCATTTCAGTTGAAACAACGCCCTTGTTTTGGGTCGATCTGTTTTCTCCTATCTGAGTTTTATTTAATGTATTGAAAAATCATTTGGTGAGAGATTTTTGGCATAGGTGGGGAAATAAGAACAGAGTTTCATTATACAGTTATGACAGGGATTTAAATAAAAGATGTAGCTCTGACCCCTGAGATTCTTGTGGTACGAATTTAACATTTGTCTCATCCTTTGTTTCATATGTAGTTTGTTGTGTTTCCATTTCCTTTCATAATCGTTTCTAAATGAATACTTTTAAGTGAGAAAGGAATAATTCAATTTATTTTCTTTGTCTTGAGGAAGTGTTCATATCTAATGTTTTCTTCTATTTGACAAGGATTCATCTTCTATCCCCTTGTCAACCTCTCAAACAATTCACCCACTCCACATTATTGCAAAAGTGATGTTAAATTTCTTTCCTATCTTTCCTCAGGAGATAATCTGTGTTTTTGATTATATTTCCCTGTTCAAGTTGTTCTTTGCCCCATGCAGCCCAGAAAACCCAATCATTTATCAAAAACAACCCTTTCTATCAATTTACTAGCCTAAAATCAGTATTCCTTATTGGTCATCTCAGCCCCTTTGAAGACTTTTCTGTCGAGATAGACCTGGAGAGAGCCCTCTCCTATCCTCGTAGGGCTAGCTACGAGGCTAAGCGTTGTTTGATGTTGCCTTGAGTTTTTCTTTCCTCAACCTGAGACAGATTCGAGGGCTAACAGCTTTGTAAGCTTCTTTAGAACATAAGTCCTTTCTTCAAAACTAATCCCAACACTAATACTTCGATATTCGAAGTATTTATACAAAATAATGACAAAATATCTTGATTCAAGAGATCAAGATGGAATCCTATTTATGTCTAAACAGATTAAAAATTAGACAAAAATAATAGGAATCTTCAAGTTGCTGAATGCTGGCCCTATTTTTGAGAAAGAATATTGGTAACTGGACCTCAAAATCTACTACTCCATTTTTCCTTTCTGTCCAATTACAAATTACTCCAGTAATTCGCACAAATTCTCCCACCTATCTTCACTTGGGATTGAAAACTTAATCAAATTCCTCTTGCTTTCATCCACATCTGTATAATTCTGAAAGCCCGGCTTGAAGACAAATAGGTGCCTAACCTAATGATTGATAAATAAATCAAAATATAAGGCCTCCATGAATGCCTTCCATGTGATATGCCATTTAATCCCTGCAATATTGATTAATCTTTCTTGCTACTCTATTAGGCTCATGAGTTCATTCTCTGTATTAGTCAACTTTGGCAGACTTTTCCTGTTCAACACTTGCAAATTCTTGTGGATTCTATCTATGTTGATTTCTAATTTTTGAAATTTTTGAACGAGCTGATTCATATGAGTCCTTTTGTTCTGCATACTTTTCACCTCTAGGATGGTCTCTATTATGTCCTGAATTCCTAGTTCCTATAGTTCTTGTCTATTCTTGGAATTCATAAGTTTGATGAGGGATGTAGCTTCCCAAGCTTTCTGCCCCAAGTCTCTTTTAGTCTACCTGATTACTTCTTTGGATTTCTGAAATAACTCCTATTGTTCAAAATTTATCTATATAAAAGGCCATATCTTTATGATGGCTTCACCAATTTTAGTCCATATATGTTCTCTTGATTGGGCCAGATTATACAACTGCTCAATTTTTGGATTTAATTGATGGGTGTTTTTTAAATCTACCACGTAAAAACTATCAATCTTTAACTTCTATTCTGACAATGTATTAATTTGAGATTTTAACTTAGCAATTTCCTACTCTTCAATAGTTATACTATCCATGGCTCTAACCAATTCACTCGTTGAATCTGTTGAAGTTGTTGATGTAGATGCAACTGCTCCTATAGTTGTGAGCACTACAATTGGAATTGTAGTAAGAGGAACTATGGCTAATTGATGTGCCTACTCTTTCTCTTTGAGAAGTTTCTCTACCTCTATCTCCATGTCTCTGACTTGGCTATTTAATTCGATGACTATCCTCAACATATCCTCTTTCTACTTCTCGCTCTCTCCTAGCTCCTTGGCCTATGGATCCTCTGTAGGAGGAAGATTCAATTGTTTTCTCAAGGCTACTATGTTAGTAGCCTTTTTCTTCAGAATTTCTTTAGCTCCCTTGATATCTTTGGGATTATATCCCAACTTGATCATCATGTCCTCGAGTGACTTGATCCTAATATCCTTGTCTAGGATGAAATCTTCTGTAACTTGAGCTCCAGGACTGTACATTATTCAATGATACTTGTAATTTAGGAGCATGCATAACAATGTTAGTGAGTTTGGAATATATCATATCACTTTTTTGTCTGTGCAGGCCCATCTGGTCTATGGGATGAATATGTTGTGCATCAAAAGTGAACACAGATTCCTTGTAATCTGTAGATGACCTAGGAGTTGGTACTTTGGCTTTAAGAAATGATATCTACATTTTTCCCTTCTTCAAGTCAAATGGTGATAGTAATATGTCTTGAGATACAAATGTTCATTTCCATAACTGTGTATAAGTAGAGGATTTTATCGTTTCATTCATTTTCTTAGTTGCCTTGTATTTGGAAAAAATGTTGGGCTCAATAGTGTCTTGAGCTAAATCGACTCTCTTTGTTGTCGCTAGAGGATCTCTGGAAGTAGATGGATATGGTGATCCTATGAATATATCCTCCTCTCTGCTAGACACATGAGGACCTATCTTTACAATAGTCTGTTGTTTCTCTCTGCCTGTGGAAAATTATTTGTAGATTTGGACTTTTCCTTCTTTGTGTAAACTAGGAAATCCTCTACTCCTATTTCCATCACAGGGGAAAATTCTTCTTCACTTGCTGTCTTCTCCTGTTTCTCTTTATGTATGTTTGTTTGAGTGGTTGTAGTAGAGATAACCTACTCCTCTTCCTCCTGCAGTGTGTTTTCCACCCATTGACTCTGGTTTATGTACTACTTGATTTCTGGTAGAGGAGTATGTGAATAATGTACAATATTTTTCTCCACCCTTAGCTTTGAGATCAAGCCAAAGGGGTCATAATACCAGGTGAAAATAATTTAAAAGTTCATTTTATTCAACAACAAATCAACTTCTCTACCAGTTGATCTGGTATTGTAGAAAAAAGGTCCTACTTTGGCTTTAATTTTGATCTGTGCCTTCTTCTTGGCTGCCATGAAATGTAGATCATCCATATGAATCATCTATTGAATATACTCTAATGAGAAAAATATCATAGGCACACATTTGGGCAGTTTGTAGGGTGGAAGCTCACACCCATACATCCAAATTTATGTGTACGTCTAGTAAAGATATGAGTCCCTTGCCTTTGCTTGATCACTGATATGTAGAATCTTATGAATGTCTTCACCTATCCTAGGCTCCACATCACTATGTAGGACAAATACCACTGTATATAAAACTCGTCCACAAAGTCTATGAAAGAGAATTCTATGGAATTCCTTCTCACCAAGGATGTTCACTATATGACTGACTCAGAATTACCCTGCGCATCCATCTTCTAGAAGGTAAAAGGAAATCTTCCTTCCTATTTATAAATAAAAATGTACACTAAAACATAGGAGTATTTGAAAGCTCCCCATGTAGAAAATATACAAAACTAATCATGCATAGCCTTTGCAATAAACTCAATGTAATTAAAAGTAGATGGTTGCTTACGAGTGGTGAAAATTGATAGTAAGCCAACAATCAACTCATCAACCCACATGTCAGAATGGTAACTAAGAATGCAAGATATGATGGAAATAATTTTCTTAGTTCCCTCAGCGAACATGGAAGATGAATATGGTGGATTGGGTTTGGGTAATTGGCCATCTTTAGGAAGAAAAATTTCAAAGATTTTGGTTCTTTGGGGAAAAGTTAAATTATTGTATAGATCTATGATAGATTTTATTGACATTGGCTTAGTTGAGTATGGGATAGTTACTGGGAGCATTTGGGTAATGTCTTCAGCTATGATAGTTATCACAAATTCACCATTGCGACTTATGATAGCTCTCTGGGAGGGGACATAACTCAATTGGCACTAGGAAACTAACTCTAGGAAGAAATGGGTCTATGTGAACATAAATTGAGGTAGGGTAGACTCCCATAAATTAATTCCATCGCTTCGGTCAAGAAATTTCTATTTCAACCAACTGTGAAGTTTGAACAAGTTGAAATCATAGTTGGTTTCAACAACTTTATAATACAAATCTAATAAGGGTACATGATCTAAGTCTACAGGTGGGGGAAACATAGGGTTCTCTTCTGGGTTCTTTCCCTTTTCTTTGGGGAGTTTCATTTCAGGTGGCATGATTAACTTTTTGAGATCAACAAAGGTGATGGGTTAACTGGAATAGGAAACAACCAAAGAATGTTGAACTAGGTCTTTGATGACAGTCTGCAACACTAATGGTTGGGTAATTCAAATGGTTGCTATGTGGCTTAAGAATCTGTAACAGGATGGTGGTTATAAGATACCTTGATATAAGGGAATTTTTATGGTTTTCTGATTTTATATAGAGTAATTTCACAATTATTGTTAATCTTGTTACCATTAACAGGGAGAGGGTCCGTTGCAGAGGAGCATAAGGTAGTTAATACCTTAACGGCTTGATAACATGGCAAGAGGGGCACCCGATGGAAGCATAGGATTTGGAGGAAGTGAGCCATCAGGATGAGTTTAATGGTCAGAATAGTCATGGGAGTGGGGTCCGTGAGGATGAGGTGGCGAAGAGGGTGTTAAGTGGAAGTGGCGAAATTTAGCAGTGGGAGACTTTTCGTAGGGTAGGGCATGATGAGAGGAAAGTGTGGGGGTGTGAAATGTAAGGAGGGCATCACATAGCAGGAGTTTCAGACCCATCCCCTAGGGAAAAAATGGAGTTGACCTTGGGGGTCCCCAGAAACATTGCCCCACTGTTGATTTGGGCAAGGGAAGATCTCAACCATCCTTTTTCTTCTGAAGTGAAACCTTAACCTAAAATACACATTTCAAAATTTATTACAAACATATTAAAGCATGATTAACCCTTACTTAAGGTAAGGTTAATCAAAACCTATTTTTCCCTAAAAATCTATTTAGAAACAATTCAATGTTGCATTTCAACTCGAAGAACACATTTTTTAGTGATTTTTTTTGTATTGATTAATCATGATTAAACCAAGTGATTAATTTATTCACTAACCTAACCTATTGTATTCCTAGCCTAATATGATTAAATATTGTGATTATCCCAAATTATTTCTAATTTTCCTATTTACCAAGTGGCATTAAAACAAGATGCACTCTTTATTCAAAATTTCTAAATGTAAACTGATGAAATACTGATTTTTCTTGGTGGCATTTATATTTTCTCACCTAGGGGGACATTTTTACACACATTTTTTTATTTTTATTTTTTCTTTTATATTCATTTCTTTGTTTATTCTATTTTTTATGTCCTCCACATTTTATTTTCTTTTTTCTTTTTTCTTTTTCTTCTTTTGGAAATAATTTTCAAACATGAAACATTATTTACATTTTTCAAATATAAAATCATGAGGTAAAAGCAACTCCTCCTATGAAATATAGGACCCTAACACACTAAGGGAAATAATGACTACTCCTAGGTTCTTTTTTTCCAACTTTGAAAACTAGGCTTAAAGTCTCATTGGTCTACAACAAATCCCTAAGGTTCAAACTTCATCTAACCCAAGGCATGCATCCATTATAGTACACATGTAGCTCAGGAATCTCAAAAGGTTGACCCAAACTCCCTCCACAGATCCTATAAGGTACAACCCTAGGCATTAAAATCACACATACAATTCCATCCCAATTCTAGGCTTTGGCATCACAACTCCAATATCAAGTGCTCATCCTTGACAAGATGGTCCTATATCCCATCAAGAATTATACAAGGAAAAAGAAACACAACTAATTAGTTGATCGATTTGTCCCAAACCGATAAGGTGTTGCATATTCTCCCTCATAGGTATGCACCCCCATAAGATCATCAAATAGACTAGCCCTCGTCTCCAACTAATGGATTCCCTATCAATCACCACCTCACAACATACCTCCAATGTATTAGCTATATAATAATAAAAACTCACCTAACTATAAAGTAATCCACATGCTAATACAAGCATGCAATCATGAGAACATAAAGGCAATATTATCACAACATCATAAATAGTGAAGCACCATATACTCACACATAACATTATTAACATCTCATAATTAAAATTATGTGAAATTATCACATATCATCACATCATGAAATAACATATTACAACAACAATATATCTATATAAAAGACACAATATTACACAAATATAATAGATGAAACTATATCTCGACATAATCTCATACCATAATACCATATATATGATAGTCATATCATGACATGTTAGATGGAGAGAAACAAAACATCATGAGTATTCTTACTATGATTCATTTAAAAATCAAATTCATTAGCATGCTTAAAGAATGAATACCAACTATTACATCCTACAATATTCCTCTATGATATGCTTTGGTTATGTATGACATCAAGGGCTATAATTTCGATACTATTACTTCCATGTTCTCATCAAGGTACCCATTACTTTTGGAGAATAATTTTCTCTTCTTTGAACAAGAATGAAGGAGATTTACAAGATAGGTATAGTAACCCTATTAGTATACTAAATTTTCATATATTTTCCCTATTTAAGTATAGAATTAAACTTTCACGTAAGCCTCATTATCTGGAGTCTCAGTATCTAGTCATTTATTCTTTGTCATTACAAGGATGCCTTGAATCATCAATATCAAAATTGAAAGTCTCAACCTTCTATGTCCTTGTATTATTACCCATGGTTCTTACATCACCCTATAATTTTTTCTTACTCATCCTAGTATATCTATACCCAATAGCTAAACACCAGGTTTCCATTGTTTAAATTTTGATATCATCCATTATCCACATACACAAAGGGATGGTTAAGCCTTTTTTATTTACCCATCACCTAGTACCTATTATTACTCACTCTAATAAATATTGGCTTGTCTCATCATGTTGCCCACTTAATACCACTTGGGATGTTTTATCATAGATGCACCTTTCTTCGAGTTGTACTAGGGAATATTCCCATTCACTTTTAGTCTTATTAGATACTATATTTAGTTGATAATTTGAATCACTTGGAACTAGTAGTACAATTATTTTCTATAAAATAAAATAATTAAATGATTGGTATTTTATGGAAATCACCTCTTCCAATGCTAATGGCACACACTTGATATGTTGCTCTATATAATTTTTTAGTACGTCATTAACCCACTCATGAAACAATGAGTGCAAAGAAGTCAAGTATGCCCTTTATTAGTTGGTTCTAACTTTTTTTGTTAATATGTGCACAATCCTTCTTAAGGTTTGTTTATATAATTTATAGCATCATCATTTTTTACACTTCAATTGTTTTTCTCTTTTTTCTAAAGACAGACCATTCATATTACTTTCAAAAGGATCAATACACAATTATTACTTCCTATTATTATGCCAATTGGGAAGCCATACTAGTAGCATAAGTCCAATGTTTTAAGATAAATAATATTGTTCACTATTTGATCATCTATTAAACTAAAAATGTATTTTGCTCAGAAATTAAACTCTAAACTAATAAGCATGCAGATGGCATTAAGATGAAAGAAATTCTTCCTCAAATAACTAGATCTTATGGACTTCATTCTACAAGAGTATCCACCTAAACCAGTGGTTGTGGTACAATGTTATTATTAACAGAGGAAGAATCAAAATTTTGCAAGTTATTGGAAAGGATTGTAACATTTTTATTGATTATGTAAACTTTGTCAAGAATATATGTCATACAAATAACCTGTTTTTTTGTAACATGCCTCCTCCCAAATTTACCAACTTTCACTGGATTTCCCAAGGTAAATATGAGCTTAGGGTCACTATGATAAGACTAGACCTTAAGGAAATGGAGTCAACAACCTAAGACATTATTGACTTCCCTCAAGTGCCACATGACCTCTAGGAGCAACCCAACCCATCCACGTGTCCAAACCTTGAGACAGCTCCATTTGTTCGTGACTTAGGGCCAATTCACTCCCTTGCCAAGGCCTCCAAGTGAATATGGGTCTCCAATCGCTCCCACAGACCTTCTTCCCAGTGATCATGGACTTTTTTTATCATTTCTATGCAAGGAACTCCGAATTTTGATCCATTGTTTCAGGTCCATGACTCAAGCCTCTGCCAAGAAGTAAGTGAAAATTCCAAAGAAAATAAATGACATAGAGACAATGCTTGTAAACCAAAAATGGAAAGTAAGACTTGATGTGACCTTCCCCAACCGCGCTTAACATTTCGTCAAACACTTGGTAAATATGCAACATACAGGTCATGAATGCAAGTTTCAACATAAGGTACTAAAAACATATTCGAGGTTTAATAAGAAATGTCACTACCTTCTCACATTAGCTATTATAACACCAATCAAGTCTTACATTAATTATCCATTCAATTACCGATAAAAGCATAAAAGGAGCCATGACTAAGAATTGTAATATAACCATGCTTATAACCAGTAGATAACCACATAAATAACAATGAGAGAACAACCATCAAATCGATACAATAACAAGTACATTTCCTTATTAAAATCAAGAGAAAATTAGCTCATATTGAATGTAGGAAATAATCAACCAGGTCCTTGACTTCCATGTACCAGCTAAATATAGATTAGATGAACCAAATATTTCTTTCAACCAATCACCCCCATGCCATATTGCAAGCATGAATATTGGATCTCATGGGATAAACCAATCCAAAAAAAACCAAGGGAATCCATAGGTTAAACCACCTCCACCGTGAAGATATTGTGATCTCACTTAAACTAGTGCCAAGATCACAAAAGAAAACCGGGCTTGGATACCTAAAAAAAAAATTCTACAATACCTTAAGGGATTTTACCATTTTCACCCATAGGCTTTAACGTGTATCCCGAAATTACCGTTCAAGGGATTCATAGGCCTTTGGGAATTTTCCTAAGACCACCTCACTCGAATCCGAAATCTCCCGACAATCTGAAGTGAAAACCGAGAACAACCTCATCACACCATCGCTATCTAGAAATGGAAAGGCTAGGTTAAAATCCATTTTCCAACTAGGAAAACCCCATGCCAATGATTACAAAGAAACATATACCATTTTGCACATACCAAATACCATCATGCACATACCATGCATATCAAAACTAGCTATGAAATCTTACACGCGACCTATTAGCTGCAAGTATTCCAGCTGAAGCTACTTGATCCAACTTTTCTTTGGTTGATCCTTGCTTTCTTTTAATTTCCTTTCCTTGCTAGTCCTTCATTTGATTTCTTGCTTTCTGTCTCCTCTTGGTGCTCTTCTCATGTCTGAGACTAATTCCAAAATTGAACTAACCAAATGCTACCAACTGATGCTCTGATGTCTTTTTATTATTGATTCCTATAGTTTCTTCGTTTTCCTTTATTTTTGTTCAATTTCCTCCTCACATGCAACATGTGACCTTTCACCTCCATTTTCTCCTAATTTACTCTATTTTCACAAAATAAATGCCAAAAATACTCATATGCCTTCCCTAAACCATAGCCATTTCCTTTTCCAATTTTCCTTTAGCCATACAGATATCAAGTGATTCCCACTAGGATACTTTTACGAACATTCAACTTGGAATAAGTGTCCCTTAACTGTGGTCTAATTTTTTCTTTATTAACTTTTATTACACTAACATTTTACGTGGGGTTGTTACAAACCACTCCCCATAAGGGTAACACTATCCTTGGTGTTCTATGACACCTACAACCAGCTAAACCATTGAAATTCAAAAACATATTGCCTCTAGAGCTTTATAACACACATCTTGCTTAAAGAAAAACCATCATGACAAACATGATGGCATGAAAACCGTACTACTTATTGGAGCTCTATAAACTAACTCATCATGGTATTTACAATAGCAACCATACATAACTATGTACAAATATCAAAACTCACTTTCGTCCACCAACAAATAATGAAGGATACATAGCCTGCATCTCATCAACCATCTCCCATGTAGCTTCATCGGGCTCGAAGTGCTTCCACTGCACATTAACCTACTTGATTGCTCTGTTCTAGATCATAAAATGTTTTTGCTATAGTATGCTCTTAGGTTTTGCCTCGAATTCCCCTTCTGGTTCCACCTGCAATACAGACCAATCAATAACATGTTCAACATCCTTTACATATCTGTTAAGAAATGAAACATTAAAAACATCATGGACTTTCACTATTGGAGGTAGTGTGAGTTTGTAGGACACTATTCCAATACTCTCAATGATCTAAAAAGGCCCACAGTACCACTGTACCAAGTTGGCACATGATTCGATCCTCAAGGATATCTTCTTGGGCTTGGTGCACAAATACACATGCTCCCCAGCCTAAATCTCCTTAAATGCCTTGTGTTGGTCTGCATAACTTTTGTGCGTATCCCATGCTGCCTTTAGATTCTTCTTTCTAACCTTCATTTCCTTTTCCATGTCTACAAATATGTCTGGTCCAATAAGTACCCTTTTCATTGGATCACTCCAGCAGATGGCAGTGTTACAACTCCGCCCATAGAGTGCCTCAAACAATCTCATCCTCAGTGACTCCGGATAACCATTGTTTTAATAAATCTCTACCAATGGAAGGTAATCCTCCCAACTCCATTGTTGATGCATGACATACACCGTAAACATATCCTCCAGGATCTTGTTGTCCCTCTTTTTTATCCATCTATCTGTGGATGATAAGTTTTATTGAAGGCCATATCTATCCTGAATCCTACAAACAACTCCTTCCAAAACATGGAAGTGGACTTAGTATTCATGTCTTAAGAACATCATGCAATATCATGATGTGTCTGATGAAGCCCTATGATACTTCGCTAGATGAATAAGTAGTCTTCGCTATAATTATGTGAGCTACCTTTCTCAACATGTTGACCACAACCATGATAGAATCACGTTGCCTTGATGTCCTTAGAAGAATGAAATCCATGTAAATGACCTCCCATTTTCATTCTAGAATCAGAATACGTTGAAGAAAACCACCTGGATGCTTACACTCTTCCTTCACCCATTGATAGTCCAAACATCTGACAACAAATTATTCCACTTCCTTCTTTAGATCCATCCAATTGTAGAACTTCTTCACCATTGTGATCGTATTCTAATATCCTGAGTCACATGAATATGGTTTGGCATGAAAATCCCTCAAGATAAGCCTCTTGAGTTCAATGTCATCTGACACATAGATCTTGTCCCTCAATCTCACCAAGCCATCTAGCATTAGATGATAGTCCACGTTTTGATCAGTTGTACCATGTTGTAACTTATGCATAAGATCCATGTACCTATCATCCTATTTTCCTTCCTATAATATCTGATCCTATCATCCTGTTTTCATTGATACGACATGGTTCAACTCCACTTTCCTATCGAGAGCATCTACAAATCTTCTCTCCTTTCCTTTTATGTATGTGATCTCAAAGTCAAATTCACAAAGGGTATAAAAATATCTCGCTTTCCTAACATTTAGATTTGGTTGGAAAAACAGACATATTAACCCACTGTAATCACTAATAAATACAAACCTCCTACCAAGAAGATAATGTCTCCACATATTTAAGGCATGAATTGATCCAAGGGATGAATTTATTGATCAAAATTCAAAGTTCCCAAAAATGCTCAAAACCTATATGATTAGATATGTCTCGGTGAGCTGAATCCAACACATCTCATTTCACTAAAAACTAATATCATCTACTCTTGATATCATGTTCAGATTGATTTGGAAAACAACTAAAATTTTAAAATTTTAGGTTTTAGGTAGCCCAGTCAGTAGTCTGTACACTGATTAGGCATTTGAATGGGAACTTCACTGTATTCTTTTGGGCCAGTGATTTGTTGACAAGTGGAATATTCAGATTTGTCAGAATCATGTGATTTCTATTGGTTTATGGTTCACGAAGTGGACAAATTAGGGAGATCCACATGGGCCAATCCCAAGAATCTATGTGGCCTCTTGTTGGCATTGCAAAATTTTGGTGGAAGGCTAAACAGGATTGGAAATAATCAAACCATGGATCGACTGAGTAGTAGGGAAATACGTTACCATTGCGTTGCATGGTGGTGCTTACTACCTATGAGGCACAATATCTATATAAAGTTTGCAAAGTGTCCTATTGGGGGAAGCAGTCGGGCTAAGCCCTAGCCCCTAGCCACCCCAACGCCCATGAGACCGCAAGAAGAGGGGCCAAGGGCCTAGAACTTAGCCTGGCCCACAACCATAGCACCTCGGATATATAACACAAATGAAACCAACAAAGAACCGGATGTAGAAGGTTGGATGGGACCAGCCTTGGGGTCAGATGACCCCATATGACTATGGGTACAGAAACTTGAAGGGGGCTAGACCAAGGGGTCTAGTGCCAAGGCCATATGGTGGACCATAGAATTGGGGTCACAAAAAAACTAAAGGGCTTAGAGCTAGGCCCTAGAAGCACACCACCCTATGGGGTCGTATGTGTGCTATGTGACCGGAATTTTTTGGAAAGGGGGCTTAATGGGTAGACTAACCGTACTAAAATGTCTCTCATCAGGTGAGATTGTAGTCCATATTTATGCACTAGTTCTAGGTTTCGGGTGAACAAGCCAGGTTTGGGCCAAATTGGAGGATGATTAGCTATGTAGTTGGGAAAAAACTAAAAACAAGCATAACTTACTTATTTTTTTCCAAATGAGGTGCAAAAAGAACCTAGATGGGGGACTTTGACAATGTGAAATCCATTGGAGAAATATTTTTTTATTTTTTATTTTTGAGCGATTTAAAATAACTTAAACACACTTTTGATAACTTAATGAAAGTGGTGTTACATTCGAAGTTAGACTAGAAGATGTAGCCCAAGAGAGGGGTGAACTCCTTTGTCATGTTTTGTGTTATGTTTTTTAGTTATGCTTATTTTGTCTTTGTTTGGTTGTAAATTATGGTTAAATTCAATTGTCTTATGTGTTTAGTAAATTGATCCTCTACCAAAAACACATATAATTTTCACTTAAAAATTGTTACAAATCTTCAAGTTTACATATTCAAGTCATTTGGGTATCAAAGCATTAGGTTATTGTGAAGGTTTGATTTGTTTGCAAGTTTTTTTCTAATGCTTACAAGGTTGAATTTTAAAACATGAGAAGGAGAACTTGTGGAGCCAAGATCTCAAGTTGTTTCAAGGAGAAAAAACACACCTCAAACATTAATAGTTATGGAACATGAAGAAGACCCTGAAGGGATGTTTGAAGATGAGAGAACTTTGAGAAAAGCATTCTTTGAGATGTCTAAAATGCTTAAGGTTATTTATGAAGAAAGGAATTGAATATTGTATGGAGAAAGTTCAAATCCTTCTGGAAGAAAATGAGACAAACCTCCAAAAGGAAATTGAGGAAATGATGAGAAGCCATGACCTCAACTTCCATCCTCACCTTCATCTTCAACCTCATCATCTACTACTTATTCTACCCTTTCAAAAACACCTCCAAGTTCCCCAAGGGGTCATGGTAAAAATCCGTTTCTTAAGCTTGATATTAAGGTTGAATTGATTATGTTCAATGGAGACGTAAATGCAGAAAGATTGGATAATTGGGTTCATTAGATTGAAGTGTATTGCAAGATACAAAGAATCAGGCATGATGAAACCAAGATTCAACTTGCTTCTCTTAGATTGGAAGGTGCAACACTTACTTGGTGGAAGCCAAAACTCAAGAGGAAATGAGGAAACATGATAAGGTTCTATCCTCTTTGAATGATTTTGTTGTTGCAATAAGAATGCAGTTTTATACATTAGCATAAATGCATAAATCTATTATGCATTACAAAAACTTTAGACAAGCTAAAAGTGAAAATGTGTAATCTTATACTCAAGAATTTGGGAAAAAGCCTTTGATTTTGGGTATATTTTTTTCCTCACAAGATACTTTGCTAAAATACATTGGAGGATTGCATAGTTACTTGAGGCATACCATTCTCATGTTTAATCCTAAAAAAATGGATGAATTTTGTGTACATGAAACTCATTTAGAGGCAAGAGGGATAAATGTTTCTGAAGAAACTAGTGAGAATTCATTCAAGCATGGAGAAAAATGAAAATTGAAATTTAAAGACAAGCATAAAAAAAATGTTGCAGGTAATAAAGAAAGAGAAAAGATTACATGTAAACATTGTTCTAAAGAAGGCCATGATGAAGACCACTATTGGAAACTTCATCTTGAAATGAGACCCAAAAGTTTTAATAACAAGGAGAAAGAAAAGATTGTTGCAACTATACAACAAGATTTAGGTTTTGATTCTAGGGATGATATAATCATCACAACCATGGGTTTCAAAGGTAAGGACATTGCAGGTACTAGTTCTTCAAATTATCTCAATGATACTCAATATGAAAAAATAAGAGCTTTTCCACATTAGAGTCATTTCAAAACATACCAAGATAGACATATTATTTGATAGTGGTTCACAAGAAAATCTTAACTCATAATACATTGTCAAGAAGTTGAATTTAGAAACCATTACTCATTCTAAACCTTATCCTTTAGTTTGGGTATGTCAGTACACAAAATTGCAGGGGACAAAGAAATCCATACTTAGATCAATCACTACAAACTTTCTTGATGAGTTTGAAGTTGATGTAGTTCTACTTGATATATGTGTTATTATTTTGAGAAGTCCATAAATTTATGATAGGAGAGATATTTTTTATCGCCATGAGAAAAATTATCATTTGTTAAAGAATGGGATTGACTACATTGTTAGAGCGGATAACAAGAAATGTATTTTTTCTCTTATGAATGTCAGACAAATGAAGAGAATTGTTAATGCTAGTT
Organism: Pinus taeda; assembly: GCA_000404065.3. Taxonomy (NCBI): domain Eukaryota; kingdom Viridiplantae; phylum Streptophyta; class Pinopsida; order Pinales; family Pinaceae; genus Pinus; species Pinus taeda. The sequence goes on from APFE030942254.1 coordinate 17,826, forward strand.
ATAATTTTGCATTGTTAATGTTGAAGCAGAAATATGTTGAGGAACCTAAAGCATTTCAAGGATATGAATCTAAAAGTCTTGATAATGGGGCTGGTTAGTAGCTCCAAAACGGCGACAGGAAATTCTACATCTGTGGATCTTCCTTTTCTAATTAAAAAATCCTACTGCAAAAGCTTGAATATTGTGATATGAATCAAGTTTGAAATATGATTTAATTAAGGTTTGTAATTCATGTGATAAGATGTCTTGGGATTCTAACAAGTCTTGCTCCTAAAAGAGGTAAACAAAATGAATTTCAATTGTGGCAAGATTCTTCATTGTTGAACATTTGTGTGAACAAGATTCCAATGTTAAAGCATGGATAGGTTAAAAAGAGAATGTAAAATCTATTTGAAAAAGAGGACATTGTTCCCAAAACATCATCTTATGGGTTTCATAATGTTTTGTCTTTGAAGAAGGATGGTGCATGGCGATGGTGATCACATTTGGTAAAGAATCAAGCCAAGTGCAAGGATAGACATGTTAAGCATCGTTATGGCGATAGTTCTCCATGTAAAGTGAATTTGAAATTGAATATGTTTCCTTTGACTGAAGGTTGAGGAGAGAATGTTTAGATTCCTTTAGCAAAAGTTTTCTCATTTAAACATCTTGAAGAATTAAAATAAGGTCCTACCTTTAATAGAAAAACAAAGACTTCAAAAAAGTGAAGTACATTCATGAAGAGCTCAAAGTGACAAAACTAAATGGGTTGAGGTTGCAATGGTGAGGGAACTGTGCCATCATCTAATTGTTGATTGAAAATGAGCTTTCGTAGGTTCAAAACCTTCCAATGGGGAGGAGTGATCCAAGGGATCAATTTAGTGCTCAAGATTCAAAGTGCTAAAAAATGCTCAAAACCTCTACGATTGCATAGCTCTTAGTGATATGAATCCAATGCAACTTGTTTAACTCAAAATATATATCATATGATCCCAAATATCACATTCTAATCAATTTGGAAAACAACTAAAATTTTAAAATTTTGAGTTGCAGGTAGCCTAGTTAGCATTCCATACGCTGACTAGACATTTAACTTGGAAGTTGAATATCTTTTTATGGGCCAACGGTTTTCTAACAAGTGGAATATTCAGATTTTTCATAATCATGTTGCTTCTATTGGTTTATGGTTCATTAAGTATACCAACTAATGAGAGCCATGTGGCCTCCTATTGGCATTGAAAAATTGGTGGAAGGTCAAATGGGCTTGACAGAAATCAAACCATGAACTGACAGAGTAGTAGGGCGACACTTTGCCATTACATTGTGTGGTGGTGCTTACTACCTATGGGTCACAATATCTATATAAAGTTCAAAAAGTGCACCATTGGGGGTGGGGGCCAGCCTAAGCCCTAGCCCCTAGCCATTCCATCGCCCATGGGACCTGTTGCCAGTGCTGGACCCACCAACATGTCAGGGGATCTGTCCAGTAAGAATTCCCTACTAGGCCTCATACCATTTGGAGTAGGGGTCCCAGTGATGGGTAGTAAAGTTATGCCTTGAATATGATACTGTGCAGAGGTAAGTGTGTTATCTTTGTTGGAATCAAGTGTGTGACCTTGCGGCGAGTCAAGAGAGATGCATGGGGGAGGTTCTAAGACACGAAGGGGAAAAGGAGGTGTGCCCCTTAGAAGCTTGTAATAGTACGTTTCCTCAAAGGAAAACACAAGCTTAATGACATCATAAGCTAGAAATTAGAATAGTCGACAATCAAAAGTGATGGGTTAAGCTAGCAACACGACTTCAACAAGATTCATACAATCGTATACAAAATAGTTCATACACGAATGCATAAGTTAAACAACATACATTGCTAAAGTAACCAAAATAATCAAACTACAATAACAACATATGCATGAAGGCGTGCTTACTCTATTATATTATATAAAATGAACGTGCCATCCATACATAAAACTATGACAACCACTAGCCCCAATAGTATAACATTACAGTCAACACTCCTACTCCTCCAAAGAAATGTACTTCATTTACACTGTGGAGAAGCCATGGCTCGTCAAAATACTCTCCAAGCCCTCTCTAAGCATTGCCTAACAAAATCTTAGCTCCCAAAAGCCTCTTCTATGAGTTATGACATTCTATTTATAACAAAGGGTGGGGTGACCCTTGACATTTCCCTTTGTGAATCTTGGAATACCATCATGACTCTTCAACTTCATTACATAGCCCTTTACATTACATATGACTATTTGCAATGCACTAATGACACTTCAAATTTCACTTTACATCATGTTTACAACAATTATACATTTTCGACATATACCCATGTGGCACAAAAATAGGCTTGGGTCAGCTAGATACGACAACACTAAGACTTGGAAAGGTGTGGAAACACCAGCTCATGAATATGCTCTCTGTGATCCTTAGTGAGAAACTAAGGCCAACTTGGTATTGTTGAATGTTTTCCACATAGTGTTTGATTGTGTCTTTATGGAAACAAACTCTTGCCTCCATTGCTCCTAGGTATACTGATCTGGAACCTCTATCCAACTCATCATGTAACATGTGTAGCTTAGTACTGAGCTTGACCAGACTGGCGACATATCTCTGCATGTTCTTCATGTTTATTTGCAACTCTGTGCCAGTGGCCACGTGCATCAACTAATAAAATTATGTGTTAGGATCGATTTGGACTTGGTTCTTCTCTTTGGCATCGGTGAGTTTTCCAATTGGCGTGGGTAGCATAATTTCTCACCATGACATCCAAACTTCTAGACAATCGTGTGTATGAAGCCTCAACATTGGCGATGAGCAGTTGGAGTTCTTCATTGTTCTGGATCAAACTCCAAATGCATGCTTTGTCCAAATCTACCTGCATCTTCATCATCTTGTGCAATTGAAGTGGGGCTCCCTTGTACCTAACTGTCCATGTCTATATATAATAAAAAACAACATGTATATCTGTGAGTGTTTGTGCTACCTAGTACAATGTTGTTGATGACCATGTAGATGGGAAAATGCCTTATGGATGGTGACGAACCTATCATATAGTCTTTGCATGACTATCTCAAGAGTCAATACCTAAGAAAGTATCACATTCTTCATCTATGCTTTGGTGGATCCTATTGATTGTTCCTCTCTCTGCTTGGATACTTGAAATTCCTTAGCCATGCACTAATTTTTGGCTATCGAGAACTTCACACTTGAGCTCGTGGCTCTGGCATATGCCTTTGTAGCATCGGCCAAGGGAGCTAGATGTCTTCACACATCTGACACTATCACCCATTCTTCAAAGTGCATAGGTGATGCATGCTCATCCAGGATGTGCACTCTGTGTGCCTATACAACTCTATGTTGTGACTCATCAAACACTATGTTGTACACATCTATTCTCGGATTATCCTCAAGGAGAATAGTATCCCATTGTTCACTTGGAACCTTCTCCACCACTAGAACTAGTTGTTGGGCATGGAATCCACCCAAGGAATGTTTTGGGGCTCAAAGACCAATTTTTCACCTAATCTTGTTGTAAATCTCCAAGAATTGTGGGCAAGGAGCACGAAAGTATGATAGAGTCATAGGGTTATTCACCCTAGTTTT
>APFE030942261.1:0-28546 GCA_000404065.3 Pinus taeda
ACTTCTCTAATGGCCATTGCACAATCAACATCAACACAGAGTACATGAGCAATAGGATCAACATCAATGGCGTCCACAAGTGAAGAAACAAACAAGCTGGTCAAAGAAATGGAAGAAATGTCCATTCAGACCAATGATATGAACAAATTGAAAGAGGAAGTCAACAACCTTAAGATAGATTGCAAACTTTCCTAGATCATACATAAGGAAGAACAACAAAAGGTTGCAAGGATGAATGAGAGGATAAAGAACCTCAAAAAAGAGTTGACCTTGACTAAACCAATAGGAAAGGCTAAAGAGCAATTGTGGGGCAACAACATTGACTCTATCAATGATATTTGGGCATCCATCAAGTTCATAATTGAGCAAATAGATTTAATAAAGTATGCTACAAAAGCCATTGAAAAGGTTAAAACAAAACTTGGAGATATGCCAAAGGAAGTGGCAAGAATCATTCACTTCCTCAACTCCAAGAATAAATATGAACTATAAGAGCTTGAGGTACCTGATAGGACAGATGCAATTTTGGAATTCAGAAGAGTTCTCACCAAGAGGAATTTGATGTCGAATTTAGAACATAAGTGTCAGAACATGCAGCTAGTCATTGACAGGTTCATGGCTAAATTTGAAATTTTGAAGGAAAAGGGATTACCTAATCCCTTAGTTATAAATGACAAGTTAATGACATAGGTAGATTACAACAAGAAGATAAGGGAAGTGGCCAAAGAACAGGTGATCACTTCATCTATGAAGGGCATGACAACAGGCAAAGTCTTGTACTAAACTTTTGAAAACTTGTTTTACCTCCAACATGAGGTAAAACACCTGTTTATTAATAAGCCCACTTTTGCCAAATATATAGAGGTAGATGAGATATACAAAAAAATGATCAATTTCCAATTACCAGATGAAGGAAAATGGGAAAAACGGAATGATTTACTATAGTAAAAGAACAATAAATTATAAATCTACAGTAAAAAGGGAAACAACAAGGTAAGAGGATATTGACAGGTCAACATGATTAAAGTGTATCAGATGAAAGAGTAACAGGTTAAAGGTTAAAGTTAAACAAAACATCCAACATAAAGACCAAATAGCCAAGCAGCATAAAGGGCAAAAGATCAAAGAGCAAAGCTAGCAGAACCTTAATAATAAGGACAACAAGCAACAGTTCAATAGTTGTCTCTATCTTCTTGTAAGAAGATATTCCTTTTTTCGTAGATTAGTTCTGAAAGCAGTTTCAGATATTTTGTAATTAGTTTTGTATAAATACTTCAAAATTCGAAGTATTATGAGGATTATTTTACATTTCTAGAGTTATTTTGATCTTGAACCTAAGGGTGATTGTACCATTTTCAAGTCAACAAACTGAAGCAAGTAATAAAATAATCTCACTATAGGATGCATGAGATGAGCCATTTGCAGTGAAGTAGTTTCCTTGTGTGGTTTTGTTACCTTTCTTATGTGTTTCATAATATTAAATGTGTTCTAAAGCTGAACGAATTAACTAGAAATATCACTTAGAATTTTTTTAATTACACCCTGTTTAGCACAATTAGTCATTACATGTTTTCCTTTGATACCTAGATTTGAGAACCCTTAATTTCTCTTCCATCCTAGTTGACCTATTTCATTCCTTCGAAAGTCCAGCCTAGGGAACCCTTAATTTCTCCTTGGATTGAACTTGAAACTATCCCACCATTTAGCCTTTAAGATCTGTAGTAACTCATCTATTCTTGCCCTATAGACAATGTTTTTAGAACTGATTCGATTCTTGTTTGTCTGACATTAGAATCCATAGCCCAATGGTAGAATAAAATATTTGTTCATCTAATTAAAGGATCCCACCACCCAATTTCAAAACAAAACCCAAGTGCAAGCCATAACTAGCCTAAAATCATCTTAACTAAAACAAAGTTAAATATAAAGAGGGATCCCTCTTTGAGCATGAGGATCTCCAAAAGTGCTTTGTGGTTACCTTTGATTTTTCTTTCTTCATTAACTTCAAAAGAAATATCAAAGTGATAACACCTCATACCCTATTAAACAAATATATTTGAGATGAAGCTTCTAAACCATGGGAGTTATAATCAGAACAAAACCAACACGAAGAAAATTTTTGGAAGGATATCCACAAACAAGGGAATTGTTGCAAAAAGCACAGTGGATGGAATTTGTAGTCAAATTTGATGGATTCCACAAGGAAGTCACCAAGTCCTTTGCCAAAGCCTTTGATGGAGTGGAAGTCAATATAGGGGACATAAAATTCACAGTCACATAATCTTTTGTTGTCGAAGCTACTCGATTGCCTCAAATTGGAGAAAAATGGTATAAGAACAGAGGTATTGAAAGCAAAGAATGGAAAGTTTTTCTAAAGAATCCTAGCATGGATACCACCATTTTCAAGAAATACATCTCGAGAATAGCATGAAAAAGTAAGTGGAGAAATTTTCTTCTAATAATTCAAAACTTTGTTACATGTGAAGGGAGGTTTAGATGCATGTTTTTCTATCATATCTGACTGTTAATGAATTTTATTGAGGATAATGAGATAAATATTCCTTATTTCTTGCTCAATAGTCTAAGAAATACTTCAGGGAATGTCCAAAGAAAAATTCAATTTATAGAAAACACCATGTATCACCATGGTCTCATTAAAATCCTTGTTGAATACCATCTTAAGAATGTGGGTGATAATTGGGAAATCCTTTGGTGAGGAACCATTTTAAAGAAGATAACCAAGAAAAACCAAGCAACAATAAGGCAAAGAGAGGGAGAAAAAGAAAAATTGAAGAACCAGTAGAACAAGAACATCCAAGGAGCAACAAGGCTAAGAGATGAAGAAAAAGAAAAACTGAAATACCAACAGAACAAGGAAACCAACAATCACAGGAGCAGTCAGAGGATGACATTCCTTTTGCATAAATTTTGGGGAATATGAACAAGAAGGATGTTAGAAGAAAGAAATCCAACCAAAAGACAGAGAGCACACCCTACACAAAGAAACCTAAGATATAAAGAAGAAGGAAAAAATTCAAAAGCCTCATGTGACAAACTTAAGAAGAAGTACCAGACTAGATCCAAAACCAAAAGAACAACCTACAAAAAATATGGAGCATATTGACCTATAAGCAAAGGAAAATTCAAGGTTTTCTCCACACACTTTCATCACACCTCCTCAGAGTCCAGGCCGAAAAACACCTAAAATTGCTCTAGTATACCAGGAAATATATGATTATATTGAGTCTCTAGAGAAAAGAGATGCAACAATAACATCAAATTCTAATCAAGAAGAAGTCTATTTTAGTGAACCATAAGAAACTTTAGTAGTAAATGATTTAAAACAAGAAATTTTCAAGTTGGAGACACTAAACAGGTACATTAAAAAGGAGAATCCAACTCTAAATGCGTAGAGTGAAATCCAAGTGGCTAAGAGTGAAAATCTCCTCTTACACATAAGTCTTTGGTACAAGAAGAACAAGAAGCCAAAACAGAAAAACAGAGCTCTACAAAGGCAAGTCATAAACCTGAAGTACAGTATTCTCATGAAAAATTCATGGATGGAAGTGGGTGGAAAGATGGGAAAAGACATGAAGTTGGATGTACTTGCAGAACTTTCAAAAGAAATGCAATAATTAAACAAGATACATTAGTTTTGTGTTTTGCATGAGTACATGCAAAGACCTCAGCATGGGGGAATGTAGAGTCTCATGATTGTTCTGTTTTTGACATCATTTTCCATTCATTTTTCCTCTTTTCATCACTACTATCAACTCAAATAAACAAAAAAATAAGATATTTTGACATGGTAAAGTACTCATATGTCTTATTTTTCATACTTGGTAATGTTTCTTATTATTTAGTTAAAGATCGTAATAGCTAGGAAATTAACATGAATCTACAGCTACCTCCATGGTTTAACATATTCTACTGCACTAGAAAAGAAAAGAAGCACATGGGGAGATAGGAATTCATCTCCCCATGGTTCTCCTTCTATTTGTCAGAGCCAAATCATCAAGGAAATCTCCTAGTCGTGCAGTCAATATAGTGGGTCAATGCGTGGATGAACTGAGCAGCAAGAGTTCAATTCAATCACGACTCTCTGATTTGCTTTCCAAATAGAAAATCATCAAGAAGCATTATAATTTCCATTGTTAGATTAACATTTAGATTAGGATTGTATTTAAGTTTTTAAGGCGTGAAAATATCAAAACTGTTAGGAACAAATGCTATATATATATATAAACAAAAACTAGGGACACGCAGACATATATTTAATTTGTAATTGACAGTTCGGAGTTCCATGACTTTCTTCCTCTTTAATTGAAGAAGTATTTTCATGAATATCATGCTTTTATATGGGAATCGTGTCCACATGGATGCTGCTATTCCCACTAAGATGGGTGGCTAGCTTAGAAACAAACAATCAAAGTCTACTATTGATTCCTTTTATGAAAATAGATGAGAGGAGAACCAAGAGGGCCAACCTGAGTGTTGCGCTCGATTCCATCTCCTTCTTGATAGAGTTTTGCCACTCGCTCTTTGTTTTCTCAGCTTCAAAAGGACTTGTACAATCACAACAACATACTACTATGCAAGAAACAAGGATCTAAATTCATAAATAATGCAATATCAGATGTACATTAACCATATACAAGCATATATAAACAAGTACACTAGAATTGGAAGGAAAGAAGAATAGCTTTATTCAGATAAAAAGTAGCAAGAGGATTACAACCATGAGTAGCTCTAACCTAGCATCATCCTCCAACTAAGAAGCCCTTCTTCACCTCAAGCAAACCAAAATCACCCAACACTGTGAATGTACCCCAAAATACCAACAACACTTCTCTATAAGTTACAAAATTGCAGCCTCTGGATCTCTGTGAAGAGGGATCCATATATAGATGATTACAGAGAGGTGAGTCATCTTTTTGGATCTTGATTAATGTCTTCTCTCTGATAGTTCCTGCTTCCACTTGGAGAATGAAGATTTCTTACTCATTCCTGGTCGAAAATGGAGTGGCAAGTGTCAGAGGGGAAGCTTCTGGAAGATTCCATGATCTTCCACCTCACATTTTGGTCCCTGCCATTTGTACATTCCCGGCCATCACACCCAATAGAGGAGAAAATTAGTATGCATCTCACCCTGTACATTGGGAATGTGATATGCATCGCACCCTCTGCATGGAGCTTTCAGTATGGTCCAGTTTTGACCATTTATGAGCCGCTTTCAGTGGAGAACTTCTGGGAGATGATGTAATCAGTTGACCTTGTTCCTTTAGGCAGTGAAGCAACCCTTTTAGGGACTTAAGAGACCTCAGTTTATGGACATTTTTTATTGAGGTTGAAGTGCCCAAAAATTTCTATAACAGTTGCCCCTTAAAGCATGAGGTCGTTAATCACTTTTGATGTCGGGTGAAATGCTTTACTATGAGGATCTGAAGTTTTTCCGCACTGGTAGGCGACCGATAATAAGATACAATACAATACATTATTTGACAACATTTTTTCATGATCTAGCTGAGTCAAGCATTCCCATGCTCAGCTTTATAAAGTCATTTTCATGTACATAGGATAGATGATCATCTGTGTGACAGACTGATTATATGGACACATCATCCTTTGATTTGGATGATCATCTGATTTGAAATGATGTACACTGGATGTTTTATATCCCTGAATATATCGTAGCCCAGATGGATGAAACTAGATCCGGGGTCTTCAAACTCAGCCAATCTTCACTCGGAGTACAAGTCGATCCATGTGAAAAGTATTTTGGAGTCGAACATGGAAAGAAATCACTTGATTACCAGCCAATGATGTAAGCTGTTAACAGGCGCAAGAGGAATCACCAATAATGACAATGACCCTCAAGGTACTACACTACAATTTACGTGGTGTAAAAAAGGACTTGGTGTCGAACACCACGTAAAATCTCTCAGTCGAAGGCCATTGATGTAAACCTGTCGCTGAAAGTGAGAAACTTTCCATGAGGCATGCAAGCTCCAAAGTACTGAAAGGGTTGTTCCTAAGTAAACTTCTTGGATAATAAGTTGACGTTGACAAGAAGCGACCCGTCGCAGGAGGGCCTTAATGAATCCCACATTAATGACACAGAATGAAGCAAATGATTTTGGAGGTGAAAGCAAACTGACGATATGGGGTTCAGGGTGGCAGTCATGAAGGAATGAAGCATGAATGTATTGTAGTGGGTGAGACTCAGGTGAATTGTCTAAATGACTTCTCTTGAACATATCGGCGACACTGACGATGGATTGGTAGCATTAACCCTAGAGATGGATGGTGTGACGGACCAATGGTGAAGACTAGTGAACGGAGCAACCCAACCTGACATGGATGCAAAAGGAAAGTGTCATGTTCAAGAGCGACTTGCTACCAATAAAATTTCTTCTTGTTTTCTTCCCATTTTTCCCCAGTCATTGCTGACCAATACCTCATTATTTTTGTCAAGCTTGAGGAGGATAACATACGCTTGTTCTATAATCCGCCCTTTAGGCGAACCTGTCGCTATATTTTAGCGAGCCTAGCGACAGTGAAACGCGTTCTCGTCCTGTTGGATGAGTTTGTCTATATTTAGTTTTAATGAGTTTAACGACAAAGATAACTCGGTCTCTTTCAATTATAGAGAGTCTGAAAGAAATAGAAAGAAGACTCCGAAGGTTCTTTTTCGTTGTATAATCCCTTAAGTTCGAAAAAGCGTAAAATGATACAAAAAGGATGAATTTTCGATAGTTTTAACGAGCCGAACAAGACAAGCGCTCGATCATTTTGTGTAATAATCCCTCAAGTCGAAAAAGATTAAAATCTAGAGGAGGGATAGAACTTTTGATGCCTTTTAATGAGCCGAAGAGGCCAATCGGTTTGAAATATTTTCATATTTTACAAGTTAGGTGAAAAGAGCTTAAAGAAGACTCGTTTTCGAGGAACGAGTGATAGTTTCGGGTAGCAGCTGATTCGAGGTAATGTTTGGAATTTTCCAATCACGACAGTGTTACAAGGATGACTAGCAGAATCACTCTTCGCATATGTTCCTCGAAGGGGTAAACAATCATATGGGGGTGAATGATCGGCTAAAGCCAGAGCGGAGGTGATGGCGAGAACACGACCAAGGCTCAAAATATAGCGATAAGGAATTCATGATGGTTATTTACCCGTTCATTTTTTAATGAGCTTAAATGCGGGGAGAAACACTTGCTCATGACTTATGTTTATTTTTTAACGAGCTTGAACTATGCGCTAAAACTGGTCGTGGAGAGTTTACTTTTTAATGAGCTTGAACTCTGCGACAACATTGCTCACAATGATGGTCATTGATTTTTTGATTTATCTTTAACATTTTGTTCTTTCAAAGACAATACTACTTGTTCATTTGCTTCATCAAATTGATTAAAAATGAAAACATATGTATGATAAATGAGTCAAAACACTAATATTCTACTTGAGTTACGTGCATAGTAAATTAAAAGTGACTTTTTACCTCTCATTTTACCATTTCATTTGAATTTGGTTTGTTGGAGCTCTGCAGGTGCTTTTCCCCCTTGATTTTCACCAGCGGATTCCGGGAGATTCTGTGGACGATTCTCGATGCCATTCGAACCAGGTAGGAGCTAAACTTGTTCTCTTTCATTACGTGCCTTTCATTTTGTATTTTGAGCTCATTCCCCTGTTTTGCTGAGCCCCTAGGGTTTGAAGAACTCGCCCTAAGATCACCGCACCCTTCCTTGGTCGAAAGGTGTGATGCATACTGATGTCTCCACTGACTAGTCAATATGCATCACTCCTAGAACACTTTCTAGGGTGTGATGGGCGCAGGGAGGAAAATTTTTGCATGGTTTCCTCATGAAATTTTTGCATGTTTTCACCAAATGAAGATCTTGATTCTTCCCTTGTTTGTTTTTCAAAGATTCATCGGAGGAAAATGGTTGTCACATGGAGAGAAAATGAGCATGAAAAAGAGGATGTTGTTGCTTTACATGATCTGGGCACAGTAGCTGAATTACGGAACTGTGGCATGCTGAAGTTTTTCCGTATCTCGAGCATGAGACAACAAATTAGTTTGTTGCAGTATTTCCTCAATGCTTGGGGTCCTATCAACCAGGTATTCCAGATTAGGGGCAAATCGATCCCCTTGACAGTGGTGGACATCTACTTTCTGACCGGCTTATCGAGGCATGGTGCCCCTCTCTCTTTATCAGGTTCCACCCATGCGGGTGAGTCTGTATGGGAGTAAATTCACCGGCATTGCAGAGAGGGATCTCAGCCGAGTGAGGATGACAAGATCAACATCTGGGATGTCACTGACCGGCCATTGCGGACGATCCCGTTTACTTTTGCTAGACTCGCTGGTAGTTCTGCTCTCCATATAGCCAACAGATCTTATATGCAGTATGCTTTGGAATGCCTTGAACCAAAGGTGTTCAATTGGTGTGATGCAGTACTTTCTGTGATGAAGGAATAGCTGACCAAGGTGAAGAGCGGTAGATCAAAAAAACTTTTGTTATGGTTCCATTTTGACTGCTTTCACCTTGGAGTGAATCCCACTGATGCAGCCACAGTATATATCACTTGGCCTACCTCCACTGACAGAACCACGGATGCAGAGATGGGTCGATCTCATGTCTCCGCATGTTGGCCAGCCCCAGATTTTTTTTTCTGAGACCTTCTTTGAGTGATTTGACCGTCAGGAGATGGTCTACGCCAAGTTCCCATATGCTGGTATGGACTTCCGAGGTGATCCGGATTTCGTGCTGTCGGCTCGAGAGTAGTGGGATGTCATGGGTAATTTTCTTCTGACCATATCTCTGTTCATTGTTGTTTATAATGTTCTTATATTCTTAAGACTAATCAAAACTCATGTGCTCATGCAAATGTTGGCCCAGTTCCACCAGTTTAAACGACATACTACTGGAGTGCCGAGCTGATGGACTAGGCTCTTACGCTTGATTGCACAGGCAGTGACTTGTTATCACCAGCACCATTAGGCTAGGGTGCCCCCTAACATTTTGATTTTTGGGTCATTTGACCAATTTTGTCTTGGTTACAGAGCATTATGTACAAACTATAAATAGTTATGGAATATATTTTTGATTTTCGGAGCTTTATTTATGTTCAGTTACATGATCCTGCTGCATATATTGATGTCATGCTTCTTTTTATAGATGTCGCAAATGTCTATCTAACACATAATTTGCCAATGAATCTATTAACGTGTTTAAACTTCTGGAAATATGTTGATATTGGATGAAATCAAACTGTCTTTCCAAAATTTTGAGCCTTAGGAACATGCGATAGATAGCTGGATTTCGTACAACATAGATGCCAGTGAGTTGTAGAATGACGAACCATGAGTCTAGCCTGACGAAAAGTTGGCATATACCATGTGCAATGGCATCAGAAAGGAGTTCTATTAATGTGTTGTACTCAGCGATATTGTTCGTAGACCGACCAATACATACTCCTCTGAAACTTACTAACTCACCGCTGGGATTGAAAATGGTCCATGCCACAGAAGACAGATTCCGCGAGCTACGACTTGCTCCGTTGGCATATCCAACGAATGATTCCAATAGGTTCGACATCTGAAACGAATGCAAAAAGTGTATTACTTAACCAAATTAAATGCTCTTCGTGAAAACAAAAATGTAACAAAAGCACGAGGAATACTATGCGAGATCAAGCATAGTAGCGTTTGAGGTACAACCGGTTGCGAGGTTGCGCCAGTGGAATCCCATCATAGTTCATCAACTCGTAGGCTCCTTTTGCTAATACTCGTTTAAAAATATAGGGACCCATCCATAACGATTTGAATTTTCCTGCTCCCAATTTATCGGATTCCTAGTCATAAAGTAACACCAAGTCACCCTCTGAGAAGACGCGAGGTTTGACATTCTTGTCGAACTGTGCTTTGACTCGTTTCTTATGAGCCTCGTTAGCCAAAGCTGCATCACGACAGGTTTCATCCAAATGGATTAATTCCAAGAAACGAGCCTCTTCTTCTGAGGTTCCGGGGAGAAGGTCGACTGCGAGTTTGAGGGACGAGATTTCACATTGAACCGGTAAGATTGCTTCGAGACCGTACACCAATTGAAAAGCTGTGAATCCGGTTGCATTTCTTACCAATGCCCGGTATTCCCACAAGGCTGAGTACAGGATTAAGTACCAATCCCGTTTGTGGACTCCGATCATCCTTTGCAACATGCGCTTTAGGACTTTGTTGATTGCTTCAACTTGTCTGTTAGCTTGCAGATAGTATGGAGTAGAGCTATCGTGGGACAATCCTAATTTGGCAGACAACTCAACCATCATGTGATTGCAAAAATTCAATCCATGATCTATGACTATGGCTTGTGGAATGCCGAATCTGGAGACTACGTGATTGAAAAAGAAAAGGTCATCTGTTTCGCCGCTATTGTTTAATGTAGGCATTGCCTCGACCCATTTGGCAAAATAGTCCACCGTGACTATTATGTACCCATGCCCCCTGGTCGAGGTGGGGTTACATGTCATGAAATCTATGCCCCATTTGGAGAATGGCCCAACAGCTACTACTGGTTGCAGTGGTGTGGGTGGTCTTCTGGTTTTGCTATCGAAAATTTGGCAAGCATGACAACTTCTAACTACGGTTATGCAATCATTAAACATTGTTGGCCAGAAGTATCCTGCTCGCAAATTTTTTTGTGCCGTAGCATAACCAGATTGATGCCCCCCACATGTGCCTGAATGGCAGTCATTTAGGACTTTTTCAGCCTCCTCAAGGGTGAGGCACCTCCGCAGAACTGTATCGATACCACGATGGAAAAGAGTATCGCTGATGATCACGTAGTCTTTTGCTTGGTATCGAATACGTCATTGTTCGGAGCATGAGGTATTAGACCTATATGTTTGTGTCTGGAGATAAATGATTATATCTCTTTACCACAAATCGCTTGAAGCTATCAGAAACAAATTTTTGTCCACGATTGCTTCTTCAAATGTTGCATCGTTGGACGACGATGGGAGATCACATAGTAACTCCACGAATACTAGGGCTTTCTTTGATTTGGATATTTTAAATTCCAAATCAAACTCTTGGAGAATTGCTATCCATTTCAAATACTTTCCCCCCAACAACTGTTGTGACAATATGTAAGTCATGGCGTTGCAATCTGACAAAATTGTAGTTTTCCTAAAGAGGACGTAGTGTCGAAATCTCTGTATTGCTTGAACAGCTGCGAGGGCTAGCTTTTCAGCGTAGGAGTATTTAATTTCCGTATCATTTAAGTTTCGGCTTAAATAATATATAGGATGTTCAATTCCATTGTCTTCTTGAACTAAAACCATTGCTATGGTTGTATCTACTGCAGCCAGATACAGGTTAAATGTTTTTTGATAATCATGACCATACATTAATGACGCTTGTATTAGAGATTTCTTTAAAGCGTCAAAGGAAGCTTGTGTGACCTAGTCCCAAACGAAGGTTACATCCTTTTTCAACAGACGGGTATAACCTTTATCTAGTTCGGCATAATTTGGAATGGGCATCCTGAGGAAATTTTCTTTCCCTTGGAGTTTCTGAATATGAAGCAGGCTTGAAGGTGGAGGTAAATCGATGATTGCCTGAACCTTCCAGGGGTCAAGACGAATCCCATCCTTTGAGACAATGAAGCTAAGTAAACGACCAGAACTGACCCAAAACAGACATTTGTGCGGGTTGAGTCTTATCTTGTAGTGTCAGAAACGTAGAAATATTGCTCTCAAATGGCGTGGATGATCGGTCCGCTTTCGTGAATGAGCTGGGAGATCATCGAGATAAGGTTGAACGATGTTTTTGATGTCATCGAAAGCATAGTTCATTCCTCTCTGAAAAGTTGCCCCTGCATTCTTCAAACCAAAGGGTAGCTTGCGATATGTGAATGTGACCCATGGACAAATGAATGCAGTCTTTGATTGGTCCTGTGGGCGGATATCTATTTCATTACCCGAAAAATCCATCCATGAATGAAAAGATTATGCATCCGGCGCATTCATCAATAATCTGGTCAGTAAAGGGTGTAGGGTAGTTGTCTTTTGGACAAGCTTGATTTACATCCCTGTAATCAAGGCACGCTCTAATCGTTCCTTGTTTTTTCATCACAGGAACAATATTGGATACCCAATTGGTTAGAGGAACGGGGTAAATGAAACCAGCATGGAGGAGTTTTTCGACTTCCGCCTTGATGGCAATGGCTTCCTTGGGGTGCACCTGCCTTAGCCAGTGTTGTACCAGTTTGACATCTGGATACATCTTAATCTCGTGTTCAACTATGCTTGAGTCGATACCTGGCATTTAATCATATGACCAAGCAAAGACATATCTAAACTCGTGAAAGAGAGTACTATATATTTCTAGTTCGGAAGAAGAACAAGATTTGCCAACATGAATGTTCTCTACAACATCTATTTTGTTCGAGATGTTTATGGCAATAGTCTCTTCGATATTGGATAGGTTTCTCTCGGAATCCACCGTGTTTACAGTATTTGTCAGAAAGTCAAATACTGAAGGATGTTGTAGGTCGCCGGAATTATCTTCTTTACAAGTCAGAAGATGGGAACGATGGTGGTGGTCTTCCCATGGTGCCCCATCGATCATCATCAGTTGAATGATTCCTTCGTCTGTAAGGTGTACTTGCAGCCAAGGATCTGAAGGGGTGCCATATTCTTTAGATCTATCTATCCAAATGCTTGACGAGTGTTGATGCTGGTTTGCCTGCCATGCTGAGACAATTGATTGCTATAATATTTCTAGCGGGGTTTGAGGCAAAACCTGTGAATGATCGATCTTAACATCATTTTCTGACATCTTTTGAATGGAAGATATCATATTGCAAGTTCCTGCGTTAGCCACTTCCGCCAAATTGGTAGGAGGCGGTAGGGTAAAGGTTCCCATTAACGTATGGTCTTTTAGTAGGCCTACTCCAATATTATGAATCATGCTGGGGCTTCCATGGATCATTGGAATGCTTCCCGTAACTTGCGAACTGTTGTGGAGAAAAGTTTGTTGGTCGATGATTGTAATTCCTCCTTGGGAAGGAAATGCAATTTTCCTAAAGTAGGTCGACACAACAGCTGCAATGGCATATATCCAGGGTCTTCCTAGTAGGATGTTGTAATCAAGATTTTTGTCGATGATTTCAACATTGATTTCTACTGTTTTTCTCCCCAGTTCGACTTGCAAGTTACTTAGTATCCCATACGGGGTGTACGTTTGTCCATAAAATGCTTTTAATGTTGTTGACGATAGAGACAAAGATGGAGACCCTAGAGTTTTCCAGCAACTCATCAACATGATACATGTGGATGCTCCCTCGTCAATAATTGTTCTATGTACAGTTTTGTTGAGGGCTTTCACTTGAATGAGGGAAGCTGGTTGAGCTAGCAACTGTGGGTCATGTCCTTTATGATTAAAAGATACAAGATTGGAATCCATTGGGTCAATCCCACCTATTGCTGACAACAAATCCTACTTTTGGGAGGGGCAATTTTCCAATACTTCAAGAGTCGACATCGCGGATGGCAATTCAGCTAAATCCTCCACTATAGTATAGTGTTGTGCTGCTCGGGCACGAGGATTAAACGTCGATTTGTGTACTACTCCCTTTGGCGGTTTTATTGTTAATTCAGGAATGATGGGTGGCACGACTTCTGTTGAAGTCATTGTCGAACTACTAGGTTGGTCATTGTCCTTGTTGTTCAACATCTGTGGATTCCCATAATCTTTACTCCTTGTCATTATAAGAGTGTCATTCAGTTGCTTCAAGACTCACAACATTAGAACTTGGGACCGAGAAGAATTTTCGCTAGCAACCATATTTGTTCCTGGGTTTGGAAACGAATCCGTCAACACAATCGAAGTTTTTAAACTTTTGAAGAATTTTCTAAGTTCTTATTTATATGTACATTCTCAGGTCCAATGATCCTCGTCACATATACTGCATGGACTTTTGGGTTTTGCATTCCCACAAGGGTTTGCAGAACGTTTCCTAGGAGATGAGTCTCCCTGGTTTTTCTTCTTCCCTTGTTTTTTCTTCTTGCCTCCTGGTTGCTTAGTTTCTTTGCCTTTGTCTGTTGATACAACATTTACTTCTAAGGGTAGAAGTTCCTCATTTGCATCTTGACTCAAAACCGTGCGGGCTTTTTTGGATTTGGCCTTTGCGGTTTTAGTGCTTGTCATGCCTATCACACCATTGCCAACATAAGAGTCTTTGTTTGATTTAGGAGGTGGAGGGATGGAGAATTCTGGTCTAGGAGCGTCAGGGATTTTATCTTAGAGAAAGCCAGACTGAGTATAGATCAAGTCTAGATATTGTGCATGAGCAATAACTTGCTCTTGAGTGACGAATCCACCCTTTGCCACATCTTCTGTAATAGCGGGTAACAGTGACTCAATAAACCATTCAGCCAATAGCTGATCAGGAACATATGTTTTCACCATTCTACGACAACGCCGCCACTCATGAGTATGATCGGATATGTGAGTGGCTATCGTTTGTTTGAAATTGGTGAGAAACTCAGTTCATGTTTCGTACCTGATAGGTAATTGAAAATGGGTTAAAAAGGTTGTGGCTACAGTACTGAAGTTATCAAATGAAGCTCTAGGTAGTTCGATATACCACTTTGTTGATGGACTAATTAACGTGTGTTGAAAGAGGCAAAGCCGAATCGAATCATCATTGAGAGTGTTTGACGAACACCATAGATGAAAGGTCATCACATGATTCGATGGGTCTTCGCCTAGATTTCCATTAAATTTAGGAATATCTGATGGAAGTTTATGCGGGATCGTCAGCCACCAAGGGGCGTAGGCAATTGGATCATTCGTTAGTCGACTTAGATCTGGTAACTCTAGAGTTGCCATGAAGTGCAACTATTGATCTAGGCTTGGTTGAGCATACCCAGGATAAGATGGAATCATTTGAGCAGTCGGTCTTTGCATACCAGCATAATGCATTTGATGTTGGTAAATTTGGTAAGGTTGATGTGCATAACCATTATGATATGGTTGATACTGCTGCCCATTACTCGCAAAGACTCGCTGCTCATATCCTTGGTAAGCTTGCTGGAATTGTGGTTGTTGGTATTGCACCAGCCATGCTTGTGAAGCCATCGACTGTTGTCCAACACTCATTGTTTGACCAAGATGGGGGTTGGTGTTCCCCATTTGAACCTGTGTCATTCCACTAGTGGGTGATTGTGGTTGTGTCGAAGGTACAAGAGATTGTCGTATTGCAACCTATGAAACTTGAGGTTGGCATACAATTGGTGACGCTTGTACTTGCGATATAGCTACAATAGCCGGCGTAGTGGGAATGTTTTCCATAGGTGAACTTTGTTGTATCGAGCATACAACTCTTGGTTGTTGAGACAGGACTGGTACCCAACCGCTAGTTGTGATTCCAACATAACCCAAATTTTGTTGCGAACTCACGCATGGTTATCCTTCTAGGGAAGATAATGAAAGGGTATATGGCCCTCCATACAACGGTAATCCAGTGCTCAAAGCAATAATTTGCCTTTGGGGACAAGTTTGCCCAAATTGACCTTGTGACGGATCAATTTGTCGAGACTCAATGTAAGTGATTCCAGATATAATTCCGGACGACCAAACAGGAACATTGCATACTGTCGAAATAGTCTTAAGATGGACTCCATCCAGTGATTGAAAACTGGTTGGGACAGATGGCACGCCGACGAACATTGTTAGAATAGCAGAAGGAACTTTCGCTGTTGCTGTGTCAAGTGACAGATTCCTTGATGTTGATGGTTGTTCATACATATTAAGTCCATCCAAAATATTCCTCAGCGATTCTTCAGAAACTTCCGAGGGCGGGTGAATATTCTCTGATGAAGAAAGATATAGGGTGATCCCAGCTCCAAGTTGCGTTGGAGTGCTAGATGGAGGATCTTCCACAATCTCTTCTATGGAAATCAATCCAAGAGGAAGAGGCAGACTATAAGGTCTGTAAAATATTTCTCGTGCCGAAGAAGATGTAACTGGTTAAGGAATAGAAGTGTTAACCGTCACACTAGGATCAGTTGTAATGTCCTGTTACTGTTGCGGAATTTCTTCTGTAGAGGCAGGGATTCCAGAAATGTTCGGAGTAACCGGAGTCTCTAAGGATGTTGGAGTGCTTGCCACAACCAACCTAGGGGACTTTGATCTGGTTAAACGAGTTCGCTTCGTCCAGAATGGCTTCACTTCTAGAGTCAACAATGGTTGACTTGTAAGTCTCCGCGAACGATGGGGTTTTCATTGACTTTATTCCACTATTGCGGATTACTTGATCAACTCAAAAGAAAAGGGAAAAATGTTTTTCAAATTAAATGAATTTTAGACGCTTTGACACAACTTTTTTTTTCAATTTTAAAGAGTCAAGAAAAAACAAAAGATGACTCTAGTCGCCTTCAATTTTTATTCAGCTTGAAGTGACAAGTGCTCAAAGGACCTTTTCCTTTAAGAAGTCTGAAAACGAGAAAAATCGACTTCTCTGGAGATCTAGGCAAAGAGGATGACCAAACCAATCGTAAAATTGTAGAATACTTTTTACGGTACGACAGTCAGTCTTCCCGAATGTTGTGTTTGGTGCATTACGATCGATACCGCGGCAAACACGGCTTCCTAAGGATAAAGGATGCAGCCTATAGTGGTCTCCCAATATATACGCCATGGTACGTGGGAGCATAAATCCGTACTGGCACTTGCTGTCTCAGAGTGGAGGAATCACCCAACCAGCACTGAAAGAAACAGTTACCAGGCTTTACGACGTCGGAATACGTCTCTAGCCTAGAACTATAGATGTTGCATTAAGTTTCAAAGCGTTGTTAGATTCATTGAGATTTATTTTAAGTTGATCTTGCTTAGCAGTTTTACTTTCAGGTTCACCACGTGATGTATGTATAATTCCTAAATGCAGTCTAAGATGATAAACAAACGTTTTATCTTATTTCAGCAATGAAAATCCTAGCTACTAAGGGGAAGAAAGTCAAGCATCTTTTCTTCACAGAGAACAGAGCACACGCTAATATGCACAATCCTAAATCAAGCCAAGCATACAAGATGCAAATGGACATGCATGTATTGGTTTTCAGCTCTCTTAATGTGTAAATGACACTAAGAAAACTATGTGCAAAACTGAATTACTTTTAAAGCGACTGTACTCAATAAAATTCTTTTTCAAAACAAAGTGAAAGAAAGAGAGAAACTTTCCGATTTTGAAATGGAAATTGCTTTTCGGCACTTTAAAACTAGTAAATCAAATCTTATGCAATAATAACCGTATAATCAACTATCTAAAACAATGGGATTGCTTTCTAAAATAGAAAATGACAGCTACGACACTTTCAGATCTAGAGATGACAGTTCGCCTATGTTACTTTTTGCAAAAGAGAACTAAAACGACGCACAATACATAAAAAAAAGTTTAGAGTTCTTTGCACTAAGGAGGTGAAATAATGCTAGAGAAGGGGGTAATCACAGAAGCACACTGATTACAGACATAAAAAATTCTTGAATAAGACTGAAAATAGTTAGAAAAATCCACAGTCGAAGGGTAAAATCAGTCCTCCATGACCATCGCACCTGTTACATAGTGAACCCAGTATGCAGCGCACCTACTCCATTGGCAAAGTGCGATGCATACAGGTTAGATGGTTACAGTGCGAGAATTTGAACGAGATTTTACTCACAGTTTGTAGTTTAGTTCAAGTGTTTAAGCTGAATAAGTACAGATCAATGTATGTAAAACACAGGGGTGATTTAAGAGGTTACTAAAGCCACCACTCAAGGCAATTAGATTGCTTGCAGATCTATTGTTTAATTTATAAACAAAAACCCAGAGATTAACTGAAGCAACATTGATCTACTTTAAATTTTTATGACAAATGCAGTTCGAAGGCTAGCTTGCTTGACTTCAGGCTCCGTCTGTATGTTTATAAAAGAAACAAGGATAGATAGGCTAACAAGTAATCTAGTCATTCCCCAGTGGAGTCGCCATTTTGTTATACGGGAATAGTGTCCACACAAATGCTACTATTCCCACTAAGATGGGTGGCTATCTTAGAAACAAACAATCAAAATCTACTATTGATTCCTTTTATGAAATAGATGAGAGGAGAACCAAGAGGGCGAACCTGAGTCTTGCGCTCGATTCCCTCTCCTTCTTGATAGAGTTTTTCCACTTGCTCTTTGTCTGCTCAGCTTCAAAAGGACCTGTAGAATCAAAACAACATACTACTATGCAAGAAACAAGCATCTAAATTCATAAATAATGCAGGATCAGATGTACATTAACCATATACAAGCATATGTAAACAAGTACACCAGAATATGGAAGGAAACAAGAATAGCTTTATTCAGATAAAAAGTAGCAAGAAGATTACAACCATGAGTAGCTCTAGCCCAGCATCATCCTCCATCTAAGAAGCCCTTCTTCACCTCAAGCAAAGCAAAATCACCCAACACTGTGAATGTACCCCAAAATACCAACAACACTTCTCTATAAGTTACAAAATTCCAGCCTCCGAATCTCTGTGAAGAGGGATCCATATATAGAGGATTACAAAGTGGTGAGTCATCTTTTGGGATCTTGATTAGTGTCTTCTCTCTGATAGTTCCTGCTTCCACTTGGAGAATGAAGATCTCTTACTCATCCATGGTCAAAAATGGAGTGGCAAGTGTCAGAGGGGAAGCTTCTGTAAGATTCCATGATCTTCCACCTCGCATTTTGGTACCTGCCATTTGTCCATTCCCGACCATCACACCCTACAGAGGAGAAAAACAGTATGCATCACGCCCTGTACATTGGGAATGTGACATGTATTGCACCCTCTGCATGGAGCTTTCCATATGGTCCAATTTTGACCATTTCTGACTAGTTTTCAGTGGAGAACTTTTTGGAGATGATGTAATGAGTTGACCTTGTTCCTTTAGGCAGTGAAGCAACCTTTTTAGGGACTTAAGAGCCCTCAATTTATGGACATTTGTGATTGGGGTTGAAGTGCCCAAAAATGTCTATAACACATGTGTAGTTAACTATTGAGATAGAGTTATAAAAAAAAAAATTGTGGAGGACCCCTGCAGACAGTTGAGGTTCATTCATTTTCTTAGTATTCAGTTCAGTTCATTTGATTATTTTTCCAGAATTGCATTATCATATTTTTATTTGTTTTGTGTCGATTTCAATTCATTTCATGCTTTTTAAAATAGGATTGTATATAAATCTCCTTCCTTTCATAAATATGTATATTTGTTTAGATCACATTCTTTCCCCTTTTGTTTCAATATTTCAATTAAGATTGATAATTGCAGTGTGTAGATCTTAATCTAGATTGTTTTATGAATTTTATCTTTGAATAGAAGTAATTATTTTAAGAGTAGAGGTAATTATCTTTGTAGAACATTAATTTAGATAGATTTGTTTTTATCATTTACATAGTAACTAACAATAGTCAATTAAAGAAGATCATGATATCTTACCTTACTTTCCTTTTCAAGAATTGAACGTATTATAAATCTGTAGTTTTCATTAGGAACATAGGAATAAAGAAAATCCTTAAAAATAAACCATCCACAACCATTATCTTACTAAACTGAAAAGGCATCTAGCATATATAGTGCACTTGCACTTCACAAGTTTACCAACTCCGGGTGATAATTTATGTAATACATTTAGGACAACTAAATTGACTAAAAAGGACCAAGACTAAGTTTGATTGACTTATGTAAATACATTTTTTTATAATAAAATAATTGTTTTTCTCTTGGAAAAATTATGGGAAAAAACATGCAACTATTTCTGGCTTATTTGTTTCCAGAAAAACTATTGCAGTGGTTAAGTCCAAGTGGACAAAAAAGAGGAAAGTGATAGTGGTCATAGTTGCAACCTGCTATAATTCTCCAATATTTTAGGGAGGAAATCTGCGACCAAGAAACAACATAGAAAGAGAGAAATGTTATGTTGGGTGGAAAGATAAGAAACAATATAACCAGAGAGAAATGTTCTACGAGATGGAAAAATAAGGATAAAGCATAGATAGATAGAAATGTATTATTAGAGAGGGAAAAAGAAAACAATTTTCCTATTTTGTAAAAAAAAATCCTAGGTAAAAAAAGGGTGGTGTTGTAGCCACTACAAGAACACCCAAAATTTTAAGGTACTTCAGAAAATTCCAGGTTCTCCATGCTTGCCTCAATTCATTAGGGTTATGATCGAGTTTTGGAATTGGTTAGTCTCCCTATGACCCTCTTTCTATAAACCTTGTCAGTGTTTCCCTCTCATGTCATTGCAAAATATAGGAATATGTTGCACCATTAGCCATGTTCTGCATGTGTGCTATAGGGATTAATGCATGGGTGATTGTGGTGGAAATACCCTCAAGGATCTCCCTGAGATCCTTGGAAGACATATCATATTAGCTGCAACTAGCACAAAGAGACATGAACATATCCATATCAATGAAATGATAATCAAAACAAGAAGGAAGAGTTTTACCTCACATCTTGGTGTAGTGTTGCGGGGAACCCAAAGTAGTGGAGTGGAAGACCTCTCAGCTAGCTCCTAGATCAATACCTGGACATAGAAAAGATGAGAAGTAATACTACAACATATAACCTTGATAATCAAAACAATAATACATAAGGATATCTAACTACACAGAACTAAGCTACTCATAATAAATGGTATTGCATAAGCATGTAAATGAATCACAACATCAACACCATGGGGCAGACAACACAACTGCAGGTCTATATTAATGATAAGAAAGAGTGATTACAACCATCAGTTGCATCAAGCTTCCATTACTCCTCCATATCCTCTCTCTCTCCCTCTATTCTTAACCTCTTGGTGAACCAATTTCTAATGCAAAGCTTCGACAGTCAATAGGTCATCCTTTCAATTCTTTCGACCTTTTTCATAATGTACCAATCCTCAAATATATAGAATGAGAGGCTAAACCTTGCCAACTCTTTCATGAGCTCCCTTTGGAAAAAATTGGGATCTTTCCATGTTCATTAGACTCCGTTAGGAATAGTAATATCCTCAAATAGGTTGAATCTGGATGTTTCCTTCTTTTTGGGTAAACATATGAGAAAATTGTAGGATATTATTTAGTCAACCCGCTCCTTTGACCTCCAAAAACTCACCAAACCTGACTAACACTATCCCTAAGGATATATAGAGAGTTACCCTAGGGACTAACGCACCTCGTTCATGGTTGAGGAGCGTTATAAGGATCCTTTCTAGTTCCTCGGGAGTGTTACCCTGAAAAAAACGATTGTGAACTTGGTCAATCTTTCAATCAAAATGCCTTTCTCCTCTTAGCTGATGAGGAGGTCATTTTCCTGTATAACAGAAGCCCCCTAAAGTGTGAGATCAGAAGTGAAGATGATCACTGAAATATTTTAGAAATTCTATTTTGGAAAAAGAGAGAGAGGATCAGAGATTCAGGACTATGAGAAACCTAATACAACCACATATGTAAAATCTAAAATCATGTCCTGAGTCGAGAATTCCCACACACAGTAGCTATGTCAAAGTGATTTCTCAACAAAGAGATATGATGATCATGTCCACCATTAAGAACAATTTGGAACTTATGTCATAATAGGATCATCCTAACGAGGTGTCTCCAAAAAATAATGTACGTAGCTTGGGAGAGGAAATAAGGCTGAGTGGTGTAAGCCTCTACCGAAGGTCTTGATCACTGCTTCATCTTAACAAAATATTACGACACATGTGAATAAAGGTGTTGAGGTATAACATGTATGAAATCATTTGATTACTAGTCAATAATGAAAATTGTTAACAAATGTGAGGATGGCCATAGATAATGATGATGGTCTCCAAGATGCGTAGTACAATCTAGAGAGTGTGAATAATGATGTTGTTGTTGGAAACTCGTAGAATCATTCAATCAAGAGCCAATAATGAAAACACTTGATCAAACATAAGGTAAATTTCCATTAATGTTTGCAATTTCCAAGGCACTGATATGTTTATGGATTTTCTTCCTAGATAGAGTGTTGAAGTTGATAGGAAGATATCTGTCGAATGGTAGGCAATAATGTGCCCTACATCAGTTGACAAAAAATGAGACAAGAATGATCGTTTTTTAAAGAAAAATTTTGAGCAATGTGTCAAATCGATAGAGGGCATGATGGAAGTATATGATTGATGGTTTGATATAGGAAATAGAGGATAAAGGGATCCCTTGAATAATAGAAGGCAAGACACAAAAGGTTTCAACCAGACAACTCTAGACTCATGAACACCAAAGAGTTTTAGGATACAGGGATGCAAGAACAACGGAGTATATTGGATAAACTCATAGGATGGTAAGTTTCATTTTGAGAGGTCAACAAAAAGGAGGTTTTACTGAGGGAGTTCCATGTTCAAAGGAACTACTGGTGCAAAAAAAACCTATCCAAAATACTGACATAAAGTAATTGTGTTGTCCAATTTTCCCCATCAGATTAAGTTTAGCAAGTCCAGATGGTAAAATCAGTGATCTTTTCATATTAAGAGAGTCTGAAACGATCGTAAAGAGAAACTCCAAGGGGGTCCCTTTGTCATAGTTATTAACTAGGTGCGACAAAATTTTAATAGTATTTCTGACATGGTTCCTTTTCCATAAGTTAGTCTAATGAGTCTGGATAAAGTGATAAACCTATTCTCAATAAATGTTTGCCTCATTTTCTTAAGAGTATGATGGGACGAAGTTAACTTGATATTCGTCATGAAATTTTAATGAGTCATAAGACGACAAACTAAATAGATCTTCATCAAATTTTAATGAGTCAAACGAAGAAGAGTTGAGGTAAATTTCTCAATTTAATGAGTGAGGAAAAAGAGATAAATGAACTGCTCATGCCTTCTTTGTAGATTTAACGAGCCCAAAGAAGGGAAAAAATCAGGGATTTTTCAATTAAGAGCAAGAAAGAGTTCCAAAAAAGAAAGTGCTCATCTTGTTGTCGTAGGAGTTTTACGAGCCTCATGACGAAAACGCAAGGATTTTTCAATTCAAGAGCGAGAAAATATCCCATAAAAGAAAGTGCTCATAGTGAATCGAACATGGTCATTTCTACAATTCAACACTGAAACCTCTTCATCAAAGCATGAGTAATATTGGAAGTATATTGAAATGGCGTATGATAAACAACATAGGAAATGAAAAACGTCTATTTCAATGACTAACTAAGGTGATTCATACCTCCACAGTGACTACAAGAAGGTTTTGGACCATTCATTTTCGCTATTTGAGTGTTGTGAGAGTGTTCTGGAGTGAAAGAGGAGCAAATCTTCCCCAGGCAATTGCAAGAAATCCATACGACCATTCAACATGTTGTTTGTTCTCGGTATATGGTCCAACATTTATCTTGCATTATTTTAGCTTTTTTAGCTGCATTAGGGGTGAAATTTTTTAGTTTGGAGAATCTCTAGTGTTACAAAACATTTTCTCACTATCCCTGTACTCCCCATTCCTAGATATTGGAGGACCTGTACAGTGAACACTACATGCTTTCCCTTCATGAAGAAACTCCCATTTTGTCTGTCTTCATCAACAGAACAATTCCCTCTTGCACCATTTCTTCAAAATCTCCTGTTTTTCCCAATTTACAGGACAGACACTAATGAACCTTCTCCTCCTTGCATTGATATGCAAGAATTAACATTATCCCTAGCGCCGAATGGAGTGACTGAGCTTTGTTCCAGTTGCGCTGGTACTCTTATGGAAAGTTTTTAAATAAGGATCCAAAGTTTCCAGCTCTAGAAGCTTCGTAATGGAATTCCGGTAAATGGTTTGGCCGGATGGGGTCGATTATGTCAGTTTGGGATCCTTTCCCCTGTAAGGATGGGACTACCTAAAGAGATACGACCTTCTCCCATGAGAGGAGGATCTATTTCCCATCCATTCATGCTATATAAACCTCCCTTTTTCCCAAGCACAAGCTAGTGTTGTAGTGTTAAGATTGGTGTTCTAGTGCTAATTAAGTTTGGAGTAAACAACAAACTATTCATAGTTGTATCTCTCTAGTTTTGTCAAGGAGAAGCATGAATTTGGTTTAGTGTGAAGGATAAAAGGAAGAGCCTTAAAGATGTCATTGTTGAGGCCATCATGGAATGCTAACGAAAGTGTGTGGGAACCTAGTTTTGTTAGAGGAGAATGACAATGCCAAGACAATGGTTGTAATCTCTTCTTGATTCAATATATATGCAACGATCGATTGATTTCCTACATGATGTGTCATCTTACATGTTCAAGGATTAATGTTTCTTGACTTGTTAAGTAGATTAAATTACAATTTGTCTATTATCACGGTTGTTGTTTGATGTTGTTTACTTGTTTCAAGTGTGCGAAGAAGGAAATTAGAGATAGCTAGAATAAGCAAGCAAGTTCATCACCAAATGGGATAAGCATACTAATAGGTAGGCCCTGTTAATTGGTTATAACCTAAGGAAATATTCCATAGAATGTATTGGTTATGGCTATACCCATCATCGGGCTAGAGGAATTGTTTGTGTCTGCACTCATAATTTTACTTCACCACAAATTGGCGACCATATTGGGGAACCAATCCTTCTATTTGTTTGTTTGAGATTTCATGGTTCTGTGTGAACTTTTCTAGTTCCAATTTTTCCGTTTGGTTCTATCTATTTTCCTTTCCTTACTGGTCTGAGTTTGAAATTCATAGTAGCAAATTTGGTCCCAGCTTTATTTTTTTTTTTAGTTTTTTCTTAGCTTCCTCACTCAACACTCTTAATTCACTGACAGTCATGCCAATTAGCACAATATGTTGAAAAAAAGTTGCGCCGAAATCCTTTTGGTTCTTGTTGTTAGTTAGGCAGTCACACCGATGCGTGTAAGTGAAGATTATGGTTTGTCCAAAATCTTGGCTAGTATGTTTTGCTCTCATGATTTCAAACCCATAAGCCTTTTAGACCATTTTCTCCCTGACTAGAAAGTTGCTTTTCATTTCATTTGTTTTCTTGTTGATTTGTCATACTTTCGCTTGATTTCTTGGGTCATTAGATGGTTAGTGGAACTAGGGCATCCAGATTGTCATCCATTCACCTGATTGTGAACTCAGTGAGTTGAGTTGTTGGTGCATTTACTCCTTGTATTTCATTTATGGTCCTTCTACGGCTTTGACCTCCATTCCACAAGCTTGAAAAGTTTTATTTTTCTTGTCTAAATGTTTCTTTTCCGTCATGGATCACATTGCTTGTCTTGTTTTTGGTAAAGTCAGTGTTTCACTAGTCTGAAAGAGATTCTGTTTTGTGTTTTCATTTGCTTAAAGACCTAATTTTCCCAAAAAACTTGTTCATTGAAGTGTTTTATGCAAAAAACAAAATTCGCCATTTCATGAAAAGTATGAAATTCTAGTTTGCTACATTAGTTTGCTACGGTAGTTGGCATCATTAAATACTAGGATTACATTGGCATTTGAAAATAAAAATAACTCATTTTTCTTTTGGAAAGACTGTTAGAAATAAACTTGTTAGGAAATTAGGAATTGGAATGTATTTTTCATTAGTTTATTTTCTCAAAAAGTGAAGTACTGAAAAATCATTTTGCTTTCAGTTTCTTAGTTGCTTGCATTTGATTGTGTGTTTTCTACCCTCTCTAGTGTAGACAATTCATCAAATTGAAAGGGTCTTGTCTCATTTAGTTGCATTTAGGGTTTTTCGAGTCACATCACTGAGGCATGAACACTCAGACATAACTCAAGATAAACTTTAAAAACGAACTCAATTAAACTAAGGCACATTTGAAATCTCATGATCACATCTAGAAGGTCTAGGCTAGAGACATGTTTTGACGTCTTTAAACCTAGCAGTTGTCACTAGCTTCGGCATTAGCCAACGCTAGTACAGATTTGTGCTCCCCCTACCATTGAGTATATAATGGGGGATCCCTCTAGGATGAAATTCTTTATCCATAGGAAGCTGAGTCAGTTGCCTTGCAAACGTGATACACTGAACACAACATTCTGGGATATTTCCTGCCCGTACTTCTCGGTTCGTCGGGAGGTATTCTAGAGTTCACTGTTGCCTGGTAATCCTTTTTACCTAGACCATCCAGAGCAGTCATTTGATCGTTTTGACTCATTGAAATCAAAATATCATTCGAGTGTTTATCCTTTCGAGCTCGTTTCCAATCGAAAGTGATAGAGTCATCTTTGTTTCTTTCTCGAATCTTAAAACATGAAAGAGCACTAGTCTATTTATGCGTCTTAATAAATTGATTGCCCACAATATTATAACATCCTATTAGTCTTTTTGGACCAAATTGTGAGTTTCCATTAAACAAAATTTTAAAGCCTTGAAGTTTATCTCTCTCTTTTCTTGTTAACTAAGATAAGGTCATCACGGTTGAACCATCTTGTTCACCTAGTTCCTCTTCCTCTCCTTCATTTGAAAGATTATCTGAGGAGTCATTTCCTGAATTATCAGAGTCATTCGAGGACCAAGGTGTTGAACTTGGAATTGTTCTGAGCATTCAACCTTTGTCATCACGTCCTCCACCTACTTCAGATACTGGGTCACCTGCTGATTTTGGCCCAGAGTCTCTGGACAATCCCATTCAAACTCCTAAGAGTTCGCTGACCACTGATAGTCAAATTGGACTGGTGATCTATCCTTCGAATCCTTTGTTTGACCCTGTTGTGATATCACCTTAGCGTCAGTAAAATCTATAAAACTAGCTGGGTATTCCTTTGGAATTATCCCCTCGTACTTCTTTGGTTGTTCGCCATCGTTTTCTCTAAGATATGGAACCCCCAGGTGATGCTCCAGTCACCTCTCCAGATGAGTAAGAATTTTCTACTCCACAAACTGTCGAGGAGGAAGAATATCCATTTCGTCCTGAAGGTTTCCCCTATATAGGGAGCATTCCCATCAATATGTATTAGGAATTGCTACTTAATTATGTATCCTTGGCAAAATTGGTTTCTGGTACACCTAGTGCATCGTCACTTTACCATAACCCTTTTTGGGCATCTGGGGCCATGTCTACTATAGGTCCATTCATTGGGAACTCGACCTCCCAACATGTTGTTACCTGAATCCCAGTGCAATCCTCCATTTTGAACCCTCTTTTATCATCTGTCCCAGTTACCATCTAGCTCAATCGGTGGTCTCTATCACGTCCTCAATACCTCCGATCAATGGCCAAGATGTGCCACCACCTAGGGGGGAGAATCTGAATGTTTCTATACTGTAAGGTGCCACCAATGTGAGTGGCTCATAGGTTCACATGCTTGGTGTGAACCAACCTTCTTTTGGATTATTTGAAACCTCGTTGGTCTTGTTGGGTCAAGAAATGTCTAGTACCAGCAAGTTCAAAATATCATTGGTCTTTTTGGGTCAAGCAATGTCTAGTATCAGTAGCCTTATGATGCTCAAGTCCAATACCAAACTCTTTACCTTCCATATGGTTCCCAAGGAATATTTAATCCACCTTACACCCTTCAACCTTGGCAGTACGTTTAGCTTGGCTCATCCACTTTCCACGATGGCTATGGCCCAATTTAGTTCAAAAATTTTTGAGGAACTATTCAAGTACCCTTGCAACAATAAGGACAACCTCTACAACAATAAAGGAAACCTTTGTTATAGCAAGGGAAACCTTTGTTGCAGCCAGAGCTATCCACACAATAGCAAGGGGAAACGACCTTGTAGCAAGGTCAACTGCAACAACTGAGGGGCAATCCTCGCAACCGTTGCAAAAAACTGTGGAGCAATAGATGCCGTATGCTCCATGTTGGTACAATTTCATTACCATCTTTTTCTTCTAGAAACACCATCATTTGTCTATATGTTTCCCCCATAGACCCCTTATATCAATCAAAATTTATTAATTAATAGCATTATAGTTGTTAGTTTACATTAAACTTAAATTATGATTTTTTATGTTAGAAAGTAATAATTTTCAACAAAAAAATTACAAGAAGTTATAACATCCTGTAAATGGTTTATCATCTGACACGTGGCATGACAGGAAAGCCAAAGCAATGGCTGGGAACAAGACCTGGAATGTACATGCATTGTGAAAAATCGATTCTACAGCAAATCAAAAGCTCATGGTTATGCAGTCAACGCTGGTCAAACCCCAGCCTTTTGGTTACAAAGGCAAAAAAAAGGCATGGTTTCCCAAACTGGTTTCGTTTTGTTTTTGGAAATCGTTTTAGATTAGAGATGGCCAAAAATCAATCCATTGTAAAAGCAGAAACATTTGCTTAATGAATGTACATTCTATTTAGATAAGGACAAGCAGATAAAGGCTGTGTATTATTTTGTTTTCAAAAGCAGTTACAATTATTATCTCTGTGTATTGTTTGAGAACAGAACTCTTGTATGTGATTGCAACCTTCAGAACTTAATTACAATGAACATGTTAATCTAATAGCGTTTATGCGTTAATACTGGTGAGCTCCAGTATTGTAGCAATAATGCTACAACTCCTGGGGCTTCCTATCTCTCATTTTATCAACCCGGTAGTTCGTACA